>JAANSO010004209.1:0-10348 GCA_036507315.1 Lepidocyrtus fimetarius | reverse complement strand
GGATGATTAAAAAAAGTCGATTTTATTTTGTTTAGAAAATTTTCTTGTTGAAATTTATTTTGTTTTGTCTGGGTTTTGTTTGCCAAACAAATGTTTTTCTTCACGCACGTAAATAAATGGAGGGAAAGTATCAAGGGGACTGTGTCGTTTGTGCGGAGGAAGTGAAGTCTGCACGCTCAAATCAAGAAAATGGAGAAACGTCATCTCTCCTTCAAAGTTACTTGGGGGGCATCAGCTGTCACTTCCAGGAAGAGATTAACTTTGGAGATCTTAAAGGATTGGTTGCTTGCGACGGTTGTAGTGCCAAAATTAACTCAATTCAACGTGGAAAGGAAAGGTTTGAAGGGCTGCGGAAGGAAGTCTCCGAAGCGGAAAGGAATCTTCATCGGAAATTAACTGATATGGAATCAATTGGACAGAAAGTGCTTCGTGAATCAAAGGAGATTGAGAAATTGATCAAGGACCGGATTCATAAGAAGGATTTACGGTTTGGTCAAGAGGTGGTCATTTTACGGAAGGGGACAGAAAAAGGTGATTATAATTTGTTATATTATATCCTGCACAATTTAAACTAACTGCTTTTATATTGAAGTGCAATTTTGTGATTTTGTTTTTTATATTCAAATAAATAGCTTCCCATGTTATGAAAGAAACTATGAGGGAATTAAAAGGAAAACGGAATTGTGTAAAGAGCTGGACTTGTGGAGTTGATGCAGGGAATGAAGCCGGAACCTCATCATCGTCTTCTGAAGGGATTTGTGGTGTAATCTCCTCATTTACTTCTCTTGCTGACCGGAATGAGAATTTTGAAGCGAGTGAAGTATTTCAGGTAAAGATTGAACCAGTGCAGAGTGATGAAGAAGATGACAATGTGTCAGCTGGAGTGCCTGTTCCTGATTGCGTGGTTAAGGTTGAAGAGGAAGAGATACGAACAACCCGTCATAGAGTGATATATGGTAACAGGAAAGTAAGGAAATAATCAAAAACGTCGATGTGAAACCGCACACCCTTGACATTTTGTACGGGACTGGTATTGATTTTAACGTTCTCAGCAACAAAAATCAAAACGTCCTCTTCGCAGCCATAGAGGGCAATAGGTCCGTCTCCTTCATAAACAACCTAATCACGCGAGGGGTCAATGAGAACCAGATTAACGTCAAAGGCAAAAATCTTCTCTTTTTCGCTGCCGAGAAGGGATGTTCTTTGGAAGTGTTTGAGTTTTTAGTAAATAAAGGAGTCTACCTAAATGGTTGGGAAAAGATTCCGAACCCTTGTAAAATGATATTTTTGGACATTTGGAACTCAAGCCGCGGCGCCTACCAAAAACGACTTTGCTTATTAAAAGCGCTTGTAAATACTCGAGATGGCCGTCACGGGAAATGGGCATTAAAACGCTTTTTGACGGTTGGGGATACTATTAAAACTGCAGAAGAATTTCATGACTTGGTCCAGTTCATCTTTTCTTCAAAAAACAGATTGGGATGGTTTGATACTGAATATGAGGATAAAGTTACTCTTCTCCATCTGGCTTTATCGAAGTACGAGATTGGTGAAGAAGCTTTCGAAATGTTAGTCAAGGCAAAATGCAACTTTAAAAAAGTCGACGGGTGTGGCCGAGGATCCCTTCACCATGCAATGTTTGGTGGAAGTTGCCCTTGGATACTTAAAAAACTTATTGAGCAAGGCGAGGATGTGAATATGAAGTTACGTACACCAGGGAAAAGGAATCTTCTGCACTGTGCTGTCTATTTTGATTGTAAAGTGTCCCTGGAAACATTAGAGTTTTTAATTGAAAATGGTATGGATATTATTTCACTCGATTCTGATGGATACACCGTTTTGGAAACAGCCGTCAATTTTAAAAATGTGGATGCAAATATTCTTACCAGCTTATTTATTTGGAGTTTCGACGCAGGACTTCGACATTTTAACAAAGAGGGTGCATCAATCGTTCACTACGCTGCAAAATATGGAACCCCTGCTGCATTGGATTACATTCTGGGAAAGGCTATGAATGTGGATATCAATTAAATAGATGACTACGAGTTTTCCCTAGTGACTCTCTTGAGAGAACACACGCATATAAACAGAGCTGCGTTTAAAGCGACAAAAATAAAATAAATAGTGCGAGTTAAGTAATGAGTGTAGCATCAAATTGAAGCCCTTTTTCCGTGCTACATTTCTATTAAATTAAAATCAATCCAAGTGGTTAATTAGTGATTAATCAGTGCAAAATTATAAAGTCAATCATCGTATCAAGACTCTTTAAGAGATATAACCAAAACCCCATTTTTGTGGATTATCAAATTATGCAAATCCAAGCAGAAGGATGAGCCAACCAAGACCTTCATGCAAATGGACTCCCTCATACCATCCAGAAGGATGATCATCACTGCTGGCAAACAGGATAACTTTGCCAATGCTCTAAAGCCTGCCTACGGCATGTAGGCTGTGCCAAGTAAGTTCGGTACATATTTTAATCTCATTGACTGGGTCGTTCAAATACAAGGAGTCGGAAATGGATAATACCAACCTAAATAAAAATTGTTCAATCTGTGCCGATTCATTTCGACCTAAGCAGCACAAACTAATCTGTATTGTCTGTAGCTCACAGATTCATCGCCTTTGTCACAATACGAAAATTCCAAAGGACAACTACCTAAAATTCAAAGAAGAATGGAAATGTGATGCTTGTAAGGAGTATCCAGATACCTCATCGTCTATCATCAATGAGACTTCTCACTTCACATTCTCGGATAGCTTCTTCAATGAAAGTTTCGCAGAAGAGAAGATAAATTATAAGTGTAGGTTAGATAGTAAAATTAAACTTGCCCATGTTAATGTAAATGGCATTCGTAGTAAATGGGCAGAGGTAAACGATTTTTTATGTAACGAAAAAAATATACTATGTCTAGGCATAACAGAAAGCAAATTAAATGAGCACAGAGATAAAACTAATGAATTTTTAGTGTCGAATTATGAAATGGTTAGGAAAGATAGGCTACACAAAGAAGGTGGGGGAACGCTGATATATATACACTCTTCGTGTAGTTTTTCTTTACTTGATATACCATGTAAGCCCCCTAATTTAGTAGAATGCACTGCAATTCAAATAAGAAAAGACGGAATGTCAACGCTTGTAATTTGCTATTTGTACATTCCTCCTTACTGTATAAATGACACTTTGTTCAAATATTTAAATTTATTATGCCAATTTCTGAAAAATCAAAAATGTAAATTAGCTATTATGGGTGACTTGAATATTAATTTGCTTGAAAACACAAATGAAAAGTTTAAATTAACAAGTATTATGAAAGAGTTTAATTTAAATCAAATAATCAAGTTCCCTACACGATCAATGGAATACAAAAAAGGCAACAATACAATAAAAACAGCCACCCTTTTAGACCACATTTACGTTGATTTTGATAACAGTATTGCTGGTGGAATAGAATTTGGCGGTTCAGATCATTTACTAACTTATTTTAAGTTTGCAAAGAGCAAGTTAATTTGTAAAAATAGAGCTGTTACAATTCGAAAGCTGAAAAACATAGACTCTGAAGCGTTTCAAACTAAATTATTAAACACTAATTGGGAAATTTTACGAAATGAAGCCACGTTTGAACAAAGTCCAATTGTACTAGAAAAACAAGTATTGGCTTACGTAGAAGAGTTTGCTCCTGTAAAAACAATTCAAATAAAGGGAAATTATAAACCCTGGTACACAAATGATTTACGAAAATTAATTTCTACACGAGATTCTACGCATAGAAAATACAGAAAAGGGAAAGTAACGTATGATGAATACAAAAAGGTTCGTAATGAGTGTAATATAGCTGTAAGACATGCAAAAAAACTTTATTATTGTAATAAGTTTAGCAACATGAAAGAATCTGACAAAATCTGGGACATGTTTAACGATATGACAAATTTTAGAAATAAAATTAGAACACCTATCACTAAATTGATTGACAAAAATGGGGATGTTTGCGAGGAAATAGATGATGTAGCAAATGCTTTTTCCGATGAGTTCATATTACCCCAGTGTGCAAGTGATCCAATGAATCTGAAAGAAAAACTAGACGCTTATGAAACGCAATATAATCACTTAAATCCTGATAGTTTTGTAAATAGAGAAGATGTTATAACTGCAATAAAAGCAGTAAAAAGATGCAAAAACAATATAAATTCAATACCTTTGTCTTTGTTTAAAAAGTTTTGTCAAATACTTTCTGTTCCTGTTTTTATATTGTTCTTTCAAATTTTCAATAAGGGAACAGTTCCAGAAGTAATGAAAGTTTCGGACTGTTTCCCGTTATACAAGGGAAAAGGTAGAACATCACAAGCGTCTTCTTATCGATCTATATTTAATGTATCATGCCTAACAAAAATATTTGAAAATATATTGTACAACAAGTTAAAATCATACTGTGATGAAAAAATGAACAATGCACAACATGGTTATAGATTGGGTAGGTCAACGCACACTGCCATAACTTTACTTCAAGAAGAAATATGTAAAACTTTAGATAAAACTAATGGGAAAGTTCTGGCAGTGTTTATAGATTTCCGGCGAGCTTTTGATTCAGTGAAAAGAGAACTGCTAATTGAGAAATTAATGAATGAATTTAATCTTCCACCCTTTTTAGTAAAATTGATTGCAAGTTTATATTCAAAAAGGAAATTTCGTCTAATAAATGGTGACAATGTTTCAAGTTACTTTAATTATGATAATGGAAGTTTAGCAGGATCGTGTCTTGGCTCATTGTCATTTTCACTTTATATAAATTCTGTATCAACAGCAATTAATTTGCCCCATTTATTATTTGCTGATGATTTAGTAATATATACAGATTGTACAAATGTAGAAGCAGCAACTAATTCAATGCAAAATTGTTTAAAATCTTTGGAAAATTGGTGTAAAAATCATTGTCTTGAAATTAATGTAGAGAAAACAAAAATGATGTATTTTTACAAACACGGTGATTTTAACGCAGCCCAGCTATGCACGAATAGTCCTTTTCGGCTACAAATATATGGGAAAAACATTGAGATTGTTAATTGTTTTAAGTACCTTGGAATAATAATGGATAACACACTTCACTATAAAAAACATTTTCACACGATGGAAAATAGAGTGAATGGAGCTCTTGCAAGGATGTACAGTATAAAAAGGTTTCTCTCGGAACGAGTTTTTAAAATGTTTTTAGCTTCTTTTGTAAAGTCTATAATAGATTATGGATTAATTTTTTATGGAGTTTACTCTGAAAGCGAATTAAACAGAATTCAACGCAAGATCGATAGGCTAATAATAAGTTTTTATTTAAATAAGGGAGTGAAAAAATCGACAATTATTACGGATATGAATAGTTTTTACGAAAAATTACAATGTTTAACAATTACTGAAACAAAATGTCTAAATTATCTTAAATTTGTATTTAAATTTCGCAACATTGAAATGTTCAAAGATTGGTTTATAGTAACAAATCGTAGTGATGAAAAAAGGCCAAAACTCGAAGTAATTTGTCACACAAAAAAATTTTATGAAAAATCAGTAAGATGGAATGGTATATCGGAGTGGAACAAGTTACTCTCTGATCGTAATTTTGTATTGGGAGATTGTGGATACAATGGATTTGTGGATAAAGTAAAGGATTATCTCATTAAAATTCGAGGTGATATGTATAATCGAAAATAAAATTTAAAAAATGACTTGTTTAAAAGATTATGATTAGGATTGTAATATGGATATTGTTGTTATAAGATTGAACTATATGGACTTGCATTGTTATCGTGCAAGTTGGTGTGTTAATTGTTGTTAACCAGCCGATTAATTGTGGTTGTTTATTTTTAACACAGAAATAAAAATAGCAAATCAAATCAAATCAATCCCCTTTTGAAACTGCAGTTTGCAGTTTAAATGAGAATGCGGTTGAGAATGCGAAGGTTTTAATGAAATACGGGGCTGATCCTCAGTTCGGGAAGGGCGAAAGAAAGACAACATTGCACCACCTTTCTGTGTTGAGTGACACCGCTGCGGCTTTGAGATTCTGTTTGGAACAATTGCGACTGGATGTGAATGCAGCTGACATGAACGGGATGACCCCATTACTTACAATTATATATGAAAACTTTTTCCTTAACAAGTACATGGACAATGACAGTGTCGAGTCCAAATTCGAGAAGCTAAACATGCTGCTGGAGAATGGTGCTGATGTGAATGCGAAACCAAACCAGGATTTTTTTGTGAAGTCTTCTTACCATCATTATTCGAAACAAATAAAACTTCAGACTCCTCTACATTTAGCACTTCATCTCTACCTCTTTAATCCCTCCATCAAAACTTCTCGGCTAGAACTTGTCAAACTTCTTTTGAGAAATGGGGCAAACGTCAACGAGCCTACGTTGGAAGGCTGGACTGCTGTTCACATAGTCATTGGCTGCACAAAGCTTGATCGCCCAGCTTTTATCATGTTAACTGGCTTATTTGGGGACAGTGTTGACTATTCTGCAAAGACTCACAAAGGTCAAACTGCGCTTCATCTTGCTGCAGAAAACAAAAACATAGACTCTATTCGTTTCTGCTTGGAGAAGGGACTCGATGTGAATGACTTGGATGGGGACGGAAAGACTCCAATGGATTACTTGTTACCCCGCCTTGGTCAGAAAAAGGTGGCCGTAAATGTAAGGTTGGATGCAATTCAAATTTTGCTGGAGAATGGAGCTACATCCGAAACGAAACAGAAGGTCTTGGATAGCATAGATGGTTTGATCTCCGAGTATACTTATCTCAAATTTTTGGGGTATCTCACGATGATCGTAAATTATTGTTTGAATCGATTTCCTTTTAATTATATTTCTTTGCAAAAAATAAAATCCATTGTTTAAATATTTATTTTAATTTTCTTTACATGGAAGATTAATCCAACAGCAATAACCATAAACAGTGGTAAAGTGCAACAAGTATGACATGTCAAAAAGCCGTTAAAAATACATTAAGGAAAACAGGTCACAAATGCATAATTTATTTTAATTATCGTAGATGCTTCCTTGGTTAATATTTAGTTTTCCTCCATAAAACCAAATCATCAGGCAAGCTCGTGAAAAGCATACTAATAATGGACAACGTGCTAAACTAATTATCCTCACATAATTTCCCTAAACTCTATTAGTTTTATACTCTGGTGTTAATAACTTTGACACCACTCATCAGTTCTAGTTTGGGCATCAAATGAAATTGTTTTTTATTTGTACCTTGTACGACTCCATTGAAAATTAAAAACCAATCATGGCTCCAACCAATGACAAAATATTAGGAATTTGTCAACCCGTGTCCTCTGTAATTGACTCGACGGATCTCAACAATGTAAAAATAAAAAGCGAGAATAATTGCGACAAGGACGAAATTTTGTAAATTTATGGCAAAGCGATACGAACTGAGAAAGATGTGTGGAACGTGTTTAACTATTTTTGGAAGTCGGAAGAGAGCGTCAGTGCAGTAGTAAAAACCCTTTGGAATTCTATTTTGAAATTATCTCCAGTAATTAAAAACCGTCTGGCGTCACTTTGCAAACTTGGTATTCTGGTAATCAACTTCCAAGAAAATATTAACGGACTGCCGAGTACTCATCCAATTCATGGATGGGGTCCGGCAGGAGGTTACGTTTATCAAAAAGCAAATATTGAGTTTTTCCTTAATGGGAACAACATAGAAAAACTGTAGAAAATCTTAGAAGACCATCCTTTAATCAGTTATCACATAATTAGCAAAAATGTAAGTTTTCCAGCTGAAAAATATCTTTAAGCAAAACATATTTAAATGGAACATCTAATTTTTCCAGGGAAAGTTCAGCTATTCCAATTCCATACAAACTCACGCAATTGCTCTGAGCTGGGGAGTATTTCCCGGAGAGGAAATCTATGAAAGGAAGGTATTCAACTCGCAAGAGTTTCTCTCGTGGAAGGAAAAGGCTTTTTAAATTACTAAAAGAGCATTGCACTTCAATGTACGAAGATCAGAAGGAAGGGAACGTCAACGAAGTCACTGATGAGCCCGAAATTTCCTATTTGGTTAATTTAATAGATAATGAATACCCCTAACAGGAAACTGTCCTCTGGAAGATTTTGCAAGAACTGGTTTAAAAATATAGATACAATTTTAACATAAACTGTTCAAAAAATTATTATAAACGTGCTTCCTTTACAATAAAAATTGATCCGTTTGACATTTTCATTTTACCCCCAATACTTATCATTCCAAGCACCTATGAAGAGTAGATCCGTTGTTTTTCCTTGCCATTTCTATTTAATTTCGTTTTATGACATTATGCTAACAAGAAAAATGCTTTTGGTTTAAAGTGGAAGGCATTCATAAGTCAATCAAAGAAACCTAAGTTTTAGGAATGAATTTTTTTGCTGAATTTCTAACGTTTTATCACAAATGAATTCTTGTTTTGTTATATTCTAAATGACAACTTATTCCTGGTTTGTTCTGTTTAGGATATATATATTTTTATGATCGCATGAGGGCAATTGTTAAACTAAAATATTTTACATAAAAGTAATAAATTAAAAATTAAAGGGCTTCGAGGTTGCGCAAACTTCTAAAAAGATTTTCGCATTTTTCCTACTTCTAAATTTCAACTCCAATGCGCTTCCTATTAGCAGCGTGGGCTTCTTAATTCGACATATCTTTTGAACAGTTTTTTGCTTTATTTCTCTTCAAATTAACCTCTTACTTTCATTTATTTCATTTGTATAACTGTGTATTACAAAGGTGAAATGGAAAATTTGAATTTCTGAGTAAATAAATAAATAAAAAAGTCTGTCTTTTTAAACGAAAAAGTAAAAAGTTGCTTTATTAAGTCATAATATATTTTTATATAGTATTGATTTTATGACGTAAACCAAAAAATCGCGTATTGCCCCAGCGCCATCTCCTATAAAAATATTTTATTCGATTTCAAATTATGCTTAAATCAAAGCTAAATCTACAGAGCTAGTCACAATTCCATCTAAAATCATTAAAAGTGTTTCCCTAGTGAAGGTTTTAATACCCCCGATGGAATACCCCACAGGTGGACAAGCTTTCAGCTCCAGCGTCCTAACTCTATCCCTTCCCACACAAATTTTCCACCCACTTCGGAACTCTTCCACGTTTTCATTCAAATTACAAGCCAGTTGCCCCAACACCGTGAAAATTCCCAAGGTCACCGGTAAAGCCACTGAGAGGGGAAGGTACAAAGTTATTGGCATTTTGTGGTACATTTTAATCGTAACGAATCCCCCGCCAATTCCCGTTAAGATCCCCATTGAAAGCATTACCTGTAAAATGGACTGGGCTAGGTCGTTCCCAATTTTGGCTAACATTTTAACCTGTCGGTAGAGATTAATCGTTGCAGAGATAGTTCGATTCGGAGAGGGTTTTAAACAAAAGGAAAGGATTTGAACTGTTTCACCAAATGCTAAAATTATTCCAAGGCCGTATACCGTAACTGCAGTGGCGTAAACAGCGGAGGTGATTAAGATTCCTGTTGTAATTAATTTAATCATGAATTTGTGTTCTTGTATGATTTCTGTGTCAAAATTATGTTTGAATCCAACTTGAATTGGATCCAACTCGCTGTAAATTCCAATTGCACCGAAAAAAACTCCCGGCACTAGAATAATTCCCAAAAGACAGCCAACAACTGTGAACTCCAGGAGCAGTGAGTGCCTCGATTCAAATCTGCTTTTTTCTAAAGTCGGTATTGCATCAAATGTTTTAAATAATTGCGGAATCATGTAAGAAAGCTCGTATTTCCGGTGTTGTAAGGTGTGAAATGCTCCTCGAGCCATTGCGATTATTGCAAAGATAAGCACGTACAAACCGAATTGTGAAGCTTGAGTGAAGATTGTCCCGTGGTAGAGCATTTTGCAAAGTTGCCAGGGACAAAATAAGATCCAGATGTTGAGTATTCGTCGGGTTAGAAGCCAGAATAAGCTTTGAAACGAGATTTTAAAGGAGCCGTTTTGTCGGAGAAGGATAACCCCGTGGTTTTTCCGTACTGGCATGAATAATCCTTTAGAGTCCGGAAAATATTCTGGGAAGGAGATTAGTTTTTGAAGGAAGAGATTTGTTTTTATTGAAGCTTTTGCTATAGACATTGTTAAGTTTTGAAATGAAATCTATTTACTTAATTTTCAATTTATTATAAATGAATTCCTTTTTTGCTCTATTCTAAACGACAACTCTTCACACGTTTTGTTCTTGTTAGGATTTTAGATTTCTGTGATTGTATGGCAGCAAATGTTAAAGTCAGTTCTTTTATATAAAAGCAATCAATTAAAAATTAATGAGCTTCGGGGT
>JAANSO010004208.1:0-10348 GCA_036507315.1 Lepidocyrtus fimetarius | reverse complement strand
AAGTCATAAAGGGGATTTTTAGCTACTTTTCCGTAATTTTTGCATTCAAAGTTTTATAAAGTTTATGAAAACAAATGCAATGACGATGTTACTGTATGAATTTGACTAATCTAAATCAATAAATAAAACATGTTCAAAGTTTCTCGTAACTACTCAATTATTTAACGATTGCATCATATGAGCATAACAACATAATTATCCTAATTTGAACTTATCTAGGAAAATATTCATTATCACAACCTCATTGCTTCTTATTCTATCGCAAGTACTTCCCCTGTTCCCATATACAAAAATTTTATTAATCAAATATTAATCATTCTTGGGAAAATTATTGCACTGTCTGACTGCCTTGCTTATAGTTTGTAACAGTCAATAATAATTGCCAGCAATTAAGCATATTAAGTTTTAAATGTAATATATTGACTCATTTCATGCAATTATACTCTTTTGCTAAATGCGCTCGCGCTGAACAAAGAAAAAGAAGGTGAATCTACTGTGCTCGTGTTCTTTGATGCATTTAAGAACCGGTCTGATTTCCTTTTTTAAGCATGATCAATGCATTCATTTCATTCGAAAGTCAGAGAGTTACTACACATGTGTTTTTTCTTAAACCTTCATATTATGTATTATTGTAAACAAAACATTGAAAGAATTTAATTCTATTTGGTAGTTTGTTTAATTTCAAAAGTTTATCTCTCTGATCTTATTGTATTTTTGTAAGATTTGAACACTATTTTTGTCAAAGTTTTAATTTTAAACTCATTGTTTGCAGAGTAATGATTAAATAAATTATGGAGAAAAAGAAGTCAAAATCAACATTTTGTGGGGTACAAAGTGAACAGCAAAAGACAGACTCAGTTGGAGACATTCAAAAGAATCCTTTGGATATTCCAGAGGTATATTTTCCATGAAATTAGTTTGATAAAAAGCTCATTTAAACTATGATTTTAAACTATTAAACCTGCTTAATTTTAGATCGTGGCAATCGTTGTTGGCGACATCGTCAAAGTTAAAGATTTAAAAATAATCCGAGCCTTGAATAAGCAGTGGAGAGATGAAGCCATGAAGAAATGGAGGAACTCTGCCGTTTTTGTTATCACAGAAGAGACAAAGCGTGTGCTAGCGAAGGTAACTTATATTTAATTGACGAAATATTTAAAGAATGCTTCAATGATTACTTTTTGTTTGAAAATTAAAGGCATTTGACGACAGCGCATTAATCGGTTTAAGTAAGGCTGAACGGGAGAAGGTTTTAGCAAAAATCGATCCATTTCTTTTGCGCGAGATCCCATTTAGAAACTACAGGTTCCAAGGCGACCTAGGAATGACATCTGATTTTGAACGGGATTTAATCTTCACCAAAGTCATCGTCCCTCACGCAAATTATTTGGACCTTGGGGAATGGATAATCTCTGATAGTATAAAATTGGAATTTGATTCACTTGAACGCATCTTCCGTTACAACCTGAGCGTAACTGAACTTGTTTTAACTCCATTGCGGAAGAACAATGATTATTTCAAAAGCGGTGGAACATTTCATCGGCAAATTGAATTCCGAGGCAGAAGAGTTTACTTGGCTCCTTTAGAAGATCAAGAGGAAGAGGACTTTGAAGAGGAAGAGGACTCGGAAGAGGAAGAGGGTTACATAGAACAACCACCTCCTACCAAAGCTCCAACCGTGCATCATCTAACGCTTTTGTCACCCACCCCAGAGCGACAAAGGGAGCTTTTGCGGGACCATGGATTGAAACCACTTTTTACGGAAAGGGGCACTTCTTTTTATAACGACCACAGTTTTAAGAAAATTGTGCGGTGGTTTTTCTTGACAAGGATGCCAAATCTCAAGGTAAACTTAAATTATGTTAATTTTTTAATTATTTTTAATCATTGCTAAAAAATATGTATTGATGTAGGTAGTGCATGGGCCCAGTATTGCAATGTTGGATATTTTAAGTGAAACGACAGCCGCATCCAGTCGTGGAGAGCCTCACATCAAACTGGAGGAAATTGAGATTCCATTTTCAAATAATCTAAGTTATTCACTTTGGGGATTAATGGGTTATATAAGAGTAGTTCGACCACCGCTTCGAAAAATCAAAGCCATTGCTCCTTGGGAAGACTGCACAAAGACGAAGGCACATAGATTCCTTCTGGTTTTGCGTTTAGTTGGAGAAACTCTTACCGATTTGGAATTGGAAGTTGATTGTAAACGCAGATTGTCAGCGCCACCTCGAAATATTTCTGAAGGAGATTTTTTCCTGAATGGAGCGCACCTCCCTAACTTAACACGGTTTAAAGTGGTGCTGGACTATCCTGACGGAGCAAAAGGGAAAATGCTCTCTTTCGATTTAAATCATTTAAGGAAAATGCCGAAGCTCAAGGAGTTCTTCTTTGGATTTAAAAACCCTGCTGAATTCATTCCCGAAAGGATTAGCTCTTCGAAACTGGAGATACCAGAAGAATCGCCCTCCTGGGTAAACAAACGGAATGAGTATGCTCACGAAACGCTTGGAATACCTGAAGGAATTCATTTTGACCCCATTCTCGGGGAAGAGGTGGAAGGCGACGGATTTAAGCATTTAAAGTCTTTCCATTTCCACAGAAACCTCACAAAAACTGCGTTGCAGTTGTTAGGAAAATGGACAAAGAATTTGCACACTTTGGAGGGAATCTTTGACAAGGAGAACTTTCCAATTGTTGGAGAAACTTGGCCCCGTCTCCAGGCTTTGAAGCTGCTTCAGGGGAGCAATGTTCCCAAAGAATTGCTAGTTTCTAACTCAACAACTAACATTTCAAACGAGTTGAGTATTGTTCATTTGGAATCGCTTCCGTCCTCATCTGCTATGAGGAAAGGATCATTAAGAAAGATTGACAAGAAGAGGGATAAAAAGTAAATTAACATTAGTTCTTGGCTGAAGCTGGTTGATTTTTTGTACTTTAATTATATTTTGCGATGGAAATATTATGTTATGTAGTTGATTAAGTTGATTGATTGCGTATAATGTAGTTAATTATTTAATGCAGTTTTGTTTTAAATGCAAATAACGAGGGTGTCTCTGCAGTTTGCTTGCTCTTGGGGAAAGTTATTTAGTTTATGAAAACAAATGTAAAACGTTAACGTATGAATTTGACTAATCTAAATAGCAATCAATAAATATTACAATTTAAAGTTTATTTTTGAAAATACACATTTTATTTAACGATAGCATAGCATATAGGAGCCTAACAACCTTACTTGAACTTACGTCCACTATCATTATTATTATACATTCAAATGCTAATTAAAATGTTGACTCTGGGGCTTGCTTTCTTTTGGGGAAAGTTTATTTAAACGAAATTACAACATTGGCTAATATAAATCAGTAAATAAATCTAACATTTAAAGTCTGGTGTAACAAATAGCCATTTTATTTAACGATAGCAACCAAAAACATTATTTTACTTTATTTAAAACATATTCTAAAATAAACTTTACAAAATTTTCTTTTCACCTCCTATTCCTTCGTTGTTTACTGTATTTTCCCTGTCCCTTAACAATATTCCCAATCGGTTTAAAATCTTCCCCCTTCTCCTGATGACCCCTGACGTGAACCTTCAACCCACAAGCTTGACGGAATCCTTGCCCACAAAACTGGCATTTATGCGGACGCTCTCCCGTGTGAATTAAACGATGATCTTGTAAACCATTACGAGAAATAAAGCCCTTTCCACAAACCTCACACATGTGGCGGCGCACATTTTCATGAGACATTCGTTGATGTCTTGATAGATCCCCCATTGACCAATACCCCTTCCCACACTGGTCACATTTAAAAGGCCTTTCCATCCCAGGCTCGGAATGCGCCACTTTCTTATGCCAGAGTAACGCTTGGCGATTCTGGAAAGTTTTCTCCACTGTGCATCCTTCAACAGGGCATTTGTAAGTCCTGACGATCCCAGCGTGCTCTTGCTGATGTCTTCGGAAGACAAGCGCACTCTCAAAAGACTTCCCACATAGTTTACAAACGAGTTGGGCAGCCCCTATGAAGTTTTATTTTGTGCGTGACAATTCCATCTTTGCACCTGAATGGGGGATGGTCAGGACAAAGGTCACAAAAATAATCAATTCGCTTGCTTTTTGAAGGTTCCTTTTCTGTCTTTTTGTATTCTTCCAAGTGCATTGCAATCATGTGAGTTTTGAGACCACCGGAAGTTGTAAAGTTCTCCTGGCATACCTCACAGGCATAGCTTTCCTTACAGAGACCGTGCACCGCTGCGTAATGCTTTTTTAATCCATCCCGTCGCTTAAATTTCATCCTGTCGTCCCCACACAGATCACAGCTCATGTCTGGTCTCCAATGATTTTGAATGATGTGTTCTGTCAAAGCAACTCGACTTGGATCAGGAGGGAATGCCAACTCACAGAATTTGCAAGACTCTGGCTCAGCAATTTCATGTTCTTCTATTAAATGCTCCTTCATTTCGTCAATTTCAAACTTTTCTTTGCAAATGAAGCACTCCTCTTCTTCTTTTTTGAACGTTCTTCGAATACGCTTTGATCCCGGTCGACTTCTTGGATATACCACCTTCCTTCTCTTCTTGGAAAAGGTCGGCTTTGATTTCTTAAACGGGGGAGGCTTTGTATCTCTCAGGTCATGATAGAAAAGGTGAACTTCCACCAACTCTCGCATTCCAAATATTTCTGAGCACCCGGAAATTGGACAGGGAAACTTCTTCTCCTTAATTTTCAGTTCATGTTCTTCCAAATGTTTTTTGAACCCCGGGAGGATATACGTTTCAAACTTGCAAAGATGACATTTCTTTCTCAAGTCCAAATCAGGGGCGCAGGAATAAAGTGTTCGCTTATCAGCTCTGTTTTTACTCACGTGCTTCTCCATTTTATAACGGCAGGAGTAGAAACAAGGACAAGCTGGGTTGGGGCATTTTGTAACGTAGTCTTTTGTATGGGTTCGTAAATGTTCTTCGATGTTGTTTGTGTAGCAAACTTTTCCGCATAGGTCGCAAATATGTTGGTTAACCCTTTTGGAGAAAGTAGGAGTTTCAGGCGAAGTCGTTCTTTTACGCAATTTTGCTTTTACATCTTCAACGTCTTCATCTGGACCAGACAATTCAGACAAAGCTTCATTTCCGCTTTCCCCGTTCTCTTCGTCATTTGAATTCGGTTCATCTTTCACTTTGCCAACGTCAAAGTCTAAATCGGGAGAGTTGTCCCGGTCCGGTTGGTCACAATCTGAATTTTGAAAGTCTTCTTGGTCATCCTGCCTTATCTCTCCCTCCTCCAATGGTGCCTGCAGACGTGAGTTTGTTTGTTTTGGAGCATCTTCAAAGCTCGTAGAATCTTCTGATGTATTTTTTAATGGAATTTCTCCGGAAGAATCTGAACTAATCCTTTTAAGCTTGCTTTCATCCAGTGGAACCCCTGTTGGAGGAGGTTTGGATGGGAAAATAACAGTCTTTTTACCTAAAATCAGATATTAAAGCTATAATTAGTTTCATATTCCACTTGAAAATCTCTCAATAATTTACTACCTTCAAAAATGATGGCGTCATGCAAACTACTGACAAAATCTGAAACACCGGACTCTTCCTTGTCAGATAACGCAACCCTGGCATTAAACCTCTTCCGAGCAGAGTTACTGAAAGGATCTGGACATGTCAGCGTTATCTTCCCCCGGATAACCTCCGTTTTTTGTTGAATTGAGCACTGCACGTTGACAAGGAGTTGATGAAGCTCGTAAAGTCCTCCAATTAAATAATAACATTGCTGACACATCGGTGGTAAACTCCCTGGAAATGTTGGAATTCCGTTTTCTGTTGAATTGAGCACTGCACGTTGACAAGAAATTGATGAAGCTCGTAAAGTCCTTTAATTAACTCATAACATTGCTGACACATCGGGGGTAAACTCCGTGGAAATGTTGGAATCTTCCTTTTTAAACACTCTACAAGTCCCTTGTCGAAAGTAGGATCTGTTCCAGTTAAATAATTAAGCACTGGTTGGAAATCATTAATTTGATTCTTCTCAAGGAGTTCGAAGAGGACTCCGGGTTCTTGCAGTTCCAGGCAGAAGAGGCAGTGATCCTGGAAATATTCCAGTGAGGAAGGGGAGTTGGACTCCATCTGGAACAGTTAATGAACAATTAAAAATTAAAATAATAAACAACGGTTTAAATGAATTTAACCTACCTTTTTTAATTTAATTCAGAATTATCTCGTTAATTTATGTAATAACTTTATGATTAATTGATTGATTGTTTGCTTATCTTGACTACGGCAGATAAGCAACTTTTTGCCAAAAATTGAGTTTTGCTCTACGCACCTGTCAATGTATTTTAGACGGAACTTTTTTATTTTTGTTTACATTTTTCCCCATTCCTGTCAATGCTTTTGAGTTTGAGGAAGGGGAGCTGCACTCCATCTGGAACAGGTAACAAACAATTAAAAATTAAAATGATAAGCAGTGGTTTAACTCTGAATTTAACCCACCTTTGTTAACTTAATTGAGAATTATCTCGTTAATTTATGTAATAACTTTATGATTAATTGATTGATTGTTTGCTTATCTTGACTGCGGCAGATTTGCAACTTTGCCATTTAGTCGCACCTGTCAATGTATTTTAGACGGAACTTTTTTATTTTTGTTTACATTTTTCCCCATTCCTGTCAATGCTTTTGAGTTGGTTTCCGTTTTGTTTTGGTTGGCCGATCACCTGTTCAATGCACAAGCTCGAGCCATTTCATCATCATCAAATCAAAAAAGAAAGTAGTTTAGTTTTTTATTTTAATTAGTTAAATTAAGTTCTTATTTTTATTTATTACATAATTTATTCTTTAATCTTTTTTGGAGATCAGTATTAAACGCTCTCTTTTAAATGTGTTCAATTAAAGTTTTAATTACTGGCTGGTGCTTGATTATCAAAAACTATTACTTAAATATTTATTAATAATTAAATTTTACGAGAGGTTTTCCTTACGGATGGCTTTTTAAATCTTTAAATGCTTTTAAGAAAATAAGGTAAAGAGTTAAGCAGTAAACAGTGTTCAGTAAAAATAATTATAATTAGTTAATATTAATAATCTCCTTAAAAAAGTGCCTTAAAATGTTATACTTGGAAGATTACTTGGAAAGTAAGTTTTAATAACCTGTTGTTGCATTGTAATTAAATATTTGAAGGTAAAATGCAGACTATTTAGTTTTAATTGTATTTTTGCAGTGATTGAGCACCTCCCGCAAGAATTAAAGGATCGGTTCACAGAAATTCGCGAGTTGGACCTTGAAGTACAAAGTAAGTGGTTTTCCTACCAATACTTTAAAACTAAGATCCTAAGGACGATGTACTTCTGATTAGTTCATAATTCACCTTTATTTAATTATTTCTTAGACGCCTCAGACAAAATTGAAGAACGAATGAAAACATTTTTCCGTGGTGCGAAGAAATTACGAATATCAGATCGGGACTTAGAATTTGAAGCGATTCGCAAAGATTTTTATAAAGTTTTGGACAACGCAGGTAAATATTTAAAAGCTAATTAATAAACTGGGCTAGTAATTAATTAAGGTTTGGTGTTCGTAGACGAGAAAGCAAACCAGACAAATGAACTGTACAATTTGGTGGATCGTTATCTCCGGAAACTGGATCAAGAGCTGCACAAGTTTAAAATGGAGTTGGAAGCGGACAACGCAGGAATTACGGAAGTGTTGGAGAAACGTAATGCTCCAGCAGTTAACTTTAATTAATTGTTAATTATTTTTATTAAGGTTTGTTTTTGCTTACAGGATCGTTGGAAATGGACGCTAATGAGCGAAACAAAGAGAAGAAAAATAGCCAAAAAGAAAACCGATATCAAACCGCCATTCTTTCGAAATCCGAGAAGAAATCAGAACGGAAGAATTCTTACGAGAAAGCAGGAAGCTCAGTGGGTTATCATTATCCCACAAGTAGTAGCGGATCCTCCACCCCGTTGCCGTATAACCAACTAGGACATCCCGGACTTGGAGGGAATGCCATTGCAGCTGCTGCTTCACAAGCTATCGCTGCAACGCAACAGGTTACGCTGCTGAAGGGTTAAAAGAAATTAATTTCTAAACTTTATTAAGACTTGCTCTAATTGTGATTATGGGAAAATAGATGCAACAGGGACGGCGAACCGCAAGCTTGAAAGCTTCATACGATGCTGTCCACCTCGGCCTGGTTCAACCTACAGAATTTTCCTCTGGTGGGGGAGTGGGAGGGAGGGAGCTTCTGGTTAATGAAGAGTTGCATTATGCAGCTCAGCAAGCACTCGCGGCGACAACTTCAGACCGCATAGGGACAGGTGGGTGGCTCAGCCTACGAGCAAAAACGGAACAAGCGGTGAGAAGCGAAATAAATTAATGCAAAATAATTAATTAGGTATATTTTTAACTATTTTAAATTAAATTCAGGAAATCGCAACATCTTTACAACCCTCTGGAGTTTA
Source organism: Lepidocyrtus fimetarius (assembly GCA_036507315.1). Taxonomy (NCBI): domain Eukaryota; kingdom Metazoa; phylum Arthropoda; class Collembola; order Entomobryomorpha; family Entomobryidae; genus Lepidocyrtus; species Lepidocyrtus fimetarius. The sequence goes on along the minus strand of JAANSO010004208.1, from coordinate 1,888 downwards.
TGGGAGCATCTTCAGTTCCCCCTGAGGAAAGGGAAGAGCTTTTCGCGGAAATTGAAGAAGGATCAATGGAGCTTGCCCCAATAGCATCTGCTGTGGATCCAAATGAGCCCCGGTACTGTCTTTGCAACGATGTGTCGCATGGGGACATGGTTGGTTGCGATAATGAGGCGGTAAATGCGAAAACTTAACTATCAATTAAATGCTAAGATTGAAATTGATGTAATTATTTCGTATTTTTATACTATTTTTATACAGTGCCCAATAGAATGGTTTCATTACGGCTGTGTCGGGATTACCACCGCTCCAAAAGGGAAGTGGTACTGTCCTCAGTGCTCAGCTTCGATGAAGAGACGTGGAAGGAAGGCGGCAGACAATCGTTAAAAATTGTAAAAAGTGACTATGACCGTGCCTTTCTTTCAGAGATTAATTTATTTAACCAAAATGTTATTCTTATGCGGTTTTTATAAAATCAAAGAGTAAATAATTTAGACAAAAATGATTCTAGTGTAAGGTTTGTACATATTTCTATATATTTTAGCAAGCCGCAATATTGTATTTTTACATTTTTTATTGTTTTTTAGTAAATACTTTTTAATAAACAAGACATGGTAATAAAGGTATAAATGATTAAATTATACTTACGACAATGCATTGTTATACGTTTTGAGATTTAATTGTATTATATTGCGCAATAATTGTATTAAACCTAATGATCAACACGTTTCCTAATCTTCTTTGCTGGTCCACTCGGCTTAAAATTCTCCCCTCTCTCCTTATGACTCCTGAGGTGAGTGCTCAAAGTCTCTCTCTGCCTGAACGGTTGATTACAAATGGGGCACGGATAAGGCCGTTCTCCAGTATGAATGAAATTGTGCCTTTTCAAACTCGTGCTACTCGTGAATCCCTCCCCACAAGTATCGCATATATAGGGTCGAATTCTTTCGTGTACACTTTGCTGGTGATAAACCAGGGTCTTCCGATCCCAATATCTTTTCTCACATTTGTCACATCGAAAAGGTCTTTCTTGGCCGGGCTCTGGGTGCGTCTTTATAATATGGCGTTTAAGCCCTGCTCTTTCCGAAAAAGTTTTTTCTTCACAGCCGGGCTTTGAACACTTAAAAATCCTCGCAGCAGCTCCGTGGAACTTTGCTAAATGTTTTCGCAAAAGCGCAGGGAATCTAAAGGTTTCATCGCAATGTTTACATTCATATTGCTTAACGGGTTTCTTATGGATTTCAACTTTATGTGAAAACAATTCCTGATAATTTTTGAACGGACCCAAGTGGGGACACATCTCACATTTGTTGCTTATATCCGATTTTCTTGGAGGAGGGAGCTTATCAACATGTTCAGGATGTTTCCGTGTTATGTGTGCTCTTAGCCCTGTCTCATTGGACAATTCCATCGAGCAGTGTTCACAAACAAAGGTTTGCAGCTCTCCAACGTTATGAGCAATGCTGTAGTGCTCTCGGAGGGTAGCTTGGCGTACGAACTTCACTCCGTCATCCTCTCCACAAATATCACAAGAAATTCCATCAGCGCCATTGTGCTCTTTCCATAAATGCTCAATCAAAGCCAGTCTATCCGAGGGGAACACGAAGTTACAAAACTTGCAGGGAACTACTTCGCTAATTGCATGTTTCTCTTTTAAATGTCCCCCCATTTCCTCGATTTTCACTCCTCCTTTGCAGATGGAGCATTCCTGATGAGTTTTTGCAGGCGGGGGAGGTCGAAGGTTGTGAAGGAAAATGTGAAATTCAACAGATTCTCGTAGTCCGAAAACCTGAGAACATTCGGGGATGGGACATGAAAAAGTTTTCGATTCTATTTCTTTCTCGTGATGGGCTAAATGATCGCGGAAGTGTTCAACTCTGCCAGTTTCGAAACT
>JAANSO010004207.1:0-10351 GCA_036507315.1 Lepidocyrtus fimetarius | reverse complement strand
CGAAATATTTTTATAAAAGATTCAAACCCATTTTTAAACAATATCCCGCAGATGATGCGGTTGGCTACAAACAGGAGCGGAATATAGTTCCCGTGAGATATTTTATTACTCTTCCCCCATTAAAACAGTTACAAATTCTCTCTTTCCCAGCATTTATTTTTTAATCTAACGACGATACTAAACGAGCGATGATAATAAAACGGCAACGACAGAATATAAATGACATAATTTATAAAAAGGGAGGAAAGCAGAAAGAGAAGGATCATAAAATTGTACAACCATTAAAATATCCGCTACCGCTTCCATCATCATCTCCTCCACTGCATCCACTTCCTCCTCCAGAGCTTGGATCTTCCGTTGCTTCTTTAACCCAAGGGATTTCCGAAGCAGTTTCAATATAAAAGAGACCTTCACACTTGCCATTAAAATGATAGCCCATTTCCACATGTTCCACCACGTATTTAACTTCTTTCACGGGTTTCTCGAATTGCGGTCTCTCTGTGAGAATTGTATTCGTTATGAATTTCCCTGGATTGATGATGCTCCACAGGAAGAATTCAATTGCTCGGTGGTGGCTCCCTGCAATTGTGAAATAGCCTGCACCTGGTTGACAAAATCCCCAGTTTGGGTAGAAATCAATTGTTCCCAGAGGGATCAGCGTGCCGTAATGGTTTACTGGGGCGAGCCAATCCTCGGGATCGAAGGCACTGTCATATCCGTCCGTGTGGATTACATCTACGAGTTTTGCGTCGGTTGGGCTTAATCGATTTTCTTGGTTTACCTTCTCAAAACTTGGACCTTAAAAACAAAAAGAATAAAAAACTTGTATTATTGTGCGAAAGCTTTTTGTTATACTAAAAGGTATGCTTTTAGGGAGAAAAAACTTGTTTACCTGCGGGATCTAAGTCCAGTAATCCTATCAAAAGCTTTACTTCGTCTTCCAGCCTGTCCCAAAAGATGTGAACCAAGGGAGTGTGCAATCCCCCAAATTTTCAAGTCCTTGCAAGGTTGAACCTTTCTAACCTCCTCAGCTACTAAGGCAAGCCAAAAACTAACTGTTTCGGTGTTTGCTGCAGCTTGACTGTATTTTAAGATCCCGATGTTGGCGCCACCTCCCCAATTTACTAGGATAACTGTGGCGGATGGGGTTACTGAAAGGATGCGATCCTTCATTTCTGGAACCCAAGGACTATTCACGTCATTCTCGAATCCATGCGTGACGAAAATTAATGAAGAGGTTGATAGCAAAGAGGAATTTGATAAGCGGTGGATAGCTTCAGGGATGTTGTCACTGTGATGGATTATAATTGGCGCGGAGCCGTGTTTATTTGAATAAACATGGAGCTCCGGTTTGATCTGGTCCAGGGGCCAAGGGGTTGGAAGCTTCCATTTAAAATGGAAATCACACGTGTCGCCTAAAATAGAGCAGAGCAGAGGAAATGAGGATATTGTAGATTCTTGTATAAACAATTAATCAGTTTTGTTACGTAATGCAATGTTAATATTATTAGTTTTGACACAAAGTAAACATGTTTCGTTTAAGAGAAAGATTTGCGTTCTTCCTGAACTGCATCTAATTACAATAATAGATTGAGATGATGCTGATGCTCTGCCAATATGTTTATTGATGATGGATGAAACGGGAGGAAATTGGAGCTTTGGAGGATCAAAAAATAATAATTTTCGGAGGGTGATGGTGATGTATTGGGGAAGGATGATAACCTCGTTTTTAAGGAAGGAAAAGTGGAGCAATACCTAATTTAGATTATGTTTACTCGTTGGGGCAAACAAGTTTCGACATTGAATGGAAATGAAAGAGAAGATGGATTAGGGAAGAGCATTTTTTATTGCAAAAAACTTGTCTGGAGAAAAAATGATGATATGATAGATGAAAGGACAAGGAAAAGTTGGATTGAATAATGATTATAGCAGTTTGGTTGATTGAAGCTAAAAAAGATTAAAGCATGTATTGGAATGGATGGGTGGCAATGAATGATGATAGTTAAATCCTGGTTAAATGAACTTTCTAAAGAAGGCTGTGAAAAGTAATTAATTTTTGTAATCAAAGCTGCTTCATTCAAGTGGAAAAGGAGTTCTTTAACCTTTTGTTTTGCCTATGCAGCAGTTGCAGTAGTACACAATAAATGAAAGAATAGTATTAATTATAATTTATTTATTGCACTCAACTCACTACCATAAATTATAATTAATGGATTGGAAATGCAAGTGACGTTTTAACAAAATGGGATCTAGAATTAGCATGACATTTTAAAGTTGTCAGATATTTAAAACTATATATACATACAGACAATAGCCCGTCTTTATGTCGGCGTCTTTAGTTCATAGCTATGAATAGCTAAAAAATTAATAATTGAAATTGTTGTCAGACGCGTGGTTTTAACTTTAAGTAAGCTTTGGAAATCCTATTAAATAGAAATAAAACCTGGATTATATAACTGTGTAGAATAACTCACCTGAACCTTTTCTGGATCCCATATTACCAAAATATTTTCAAAAGCGTTTTGGATGAAGAATCAAATCCAGCAGCGTTGGGCTAAAGGCACTTTAATAACTGAATTTCTTCAATTAGCGCAAAATTAATTATTTTTACCCGCTATTTCAAACCGTTAGATCCCAATAAACCGTTTTGGTTTAATTGTTTATGCCAAGAGAGTCTGTTAACGTTTAATGTTGATAATTACGAAGAACATGAGAACCTTCAACAAAGGAATTAATCTTAATTAATGAATCACTGTTGTTTACTCACAAACCACAGCTGATTATCAATTATCAGCTGCTCCTTAATTTATGTTAAGGAGCATAAAAAACTTTAAATGAAAGCCTGCAATTAATTCATTATTTTCCTTATATTGACTTATTTACAAGAAAGTGAGTAAATACGATTAGTTTACGAGTTCATCACAAGTTACACAAGAACTTTGTTCTTTAAATAAACCAGTGATTTCAATAATAATTAGTCAGTGCACTACTCCACAAATCCAAATTGGATACTTCCTGCTCCAGTTACAAAAATAAACTGTTCATTAATCCAAATAAAATTTATTAATAGTCCGTTTTTCCTTGAATCAAAAAAATAATTAAACAAAATTAAATACGACGACGCATCACATTCTTATCATTTTTAGACTTTTTGATAACAAAATATTATGAATAGGAAACTACGCAGTTTTCTTTCTTTTTTCTCGTCAGCATAATAAAATCATTCGATGTTGAATACTTGAATGATTGGTCCCCAGTTCAATCTGTCCAGATAACTCAAACAAAAAGTCACTCACAAGACGAGCAGATTATATTTCGATTATAACTTTTCAGTATAAAAATATCTTTCTCCTAAAATTGATATCAAATTGTGATGCAATTGGAAAATTCACTCCTGCACTCATAAGCACAAAACTTTCTAATTCAATTCTAAATTGCATTAATTTTTTTAACTCTTACGTGATGATTTGAGCTATGAATGACCTAAGCAGATTCTAAAGAGTATTCAAAATAGTTTTTAACAAAAGAATTCCCCTCTTTTCTGGTCAAAAACACCAACAAGTTTATTTTTTCGCATGCATAGCAAGTTTTTAACATGTGATGAGCTATACATTTGCTCATAGATCGTCAGCTGAAAGTTTTTTATAACACAAAAAACATACACAGATACAGACATACAGACATAGTAGCTTTGGGTTCAAGCTTTATAGGTTTGATAGACTTCATACCTCCTGAGTTTGTTATATGAAACGTCATGTCTCATGTGAGGTTAATAAAAAATCTTACTACGCAATATACACAAAGAACGATATCTCTTGCCACAAACAGATCTGCAGAATTCGCCAAAAACCTATGCAACATTGTCTTAAATCTATGTAAAGTAAAAGCTATATTGTGGCTATTGCATACTCATGTTGTCAGTTGTAATGGCAAATAAAATGATATTGATAAACAAAGTTAACTTGATAACACTTTTATGCATATCTTTGGTTTTTACGTATGTTTTTGTTTTTATAAGATGAAATGAAATAAATATGTGAATGGGTAGTTAGGCTTAGGATAACTATTTTCAAATTGATTGCATGTCGACCTTATTATCATTTAATGGCTGGCTAGAGACTTTTTATAATCCCTTTTATGTGCGAAATGTGAATGAACAAAGGCTCTTCCCCTTTTCTTGCATATTTGGAAAATTGCAAAAGAAAGTCTTTTATGTTTTTACTTGACAATGAATCGGAATGAATGAGAGTGAAGAAGGCAACGACTTGATTGCAGTGTGAAAGCTAATTTGCAATGAATAGTAATGTAGTAAATATTTATTTATTGGAGTTTACAGGAGCAAATTTAAACTTTTTTATTTATTAAAAAGGAAGCGGAAGCGGATTTTGCGGAATCTGGAATCAAATGGGTTAGTTAGTTTTGATGAATATAAATTGAGAATGATTGGATTTATGAGTGAGTTTAAATGTTGCCTTTGCTCCTGTAACAATTTTCTTTTTCTGAAAAAATATTCAGATTGGAATTTATGTCTAAATTGATTTTATATTTTAAATTAATAAAATTTTAGCACCTCAGATTCTAGTTCTCTCGCTTTGATTTTGTCCATTAAGAATTAGTATGTATTGATTTGGAGAAATTGAGCAAAATTTATCTAGTAAACTGTAATTGTAGTTTCATTGAACAAAATGTTTATCAGAAGCAAAATACTTTCAAAGTTTTTAATAACATTTGAATAAAGTTTTTGGTTACTCTAAAGGAACTATGAATTTTGAAACTTATACAAAAAAGTAAAAGTGGATTTATCTAGCTAATGTTAACTGTTTAAATATTGAAATGTCCTGTTTACGTGCATATTTAATATTCATACTATCATATACTAAGCGGGGGTAACATACAGATTTTAAAACTGATAAATAAAAGGTAATTGGGGTAATTTTAGTCGTTTATGCTATTTCACTTTTGCTTGTATTGTTTTATTTTAAATTATTTGGATTGCGTTAAATGATCTAAAATTACCGGTTTTGGTTAACCATTAAACTTTTTATATTTCATGGCCTTATTTTTCATTTTTTTGTAATGTTGTGTAAAATTGGCATTTTAGTAGTGGCTAGTGGGACCATTTATTTATCATTAAAATTTGTCCCACAAACATTTCCTCTTAAGAAGAAGCAACCTATCATTATAAGAAATTTTATTTTGGTATCTGATTGGAATTAGTTTCTTGATCTTGTCTTGTTTCAATAACCTTTAATCATTTTGATACTTTTGGAATTAATTACGGACAACTGGAAGGAAACAGAATTTTTTATTTTCCACTCGTGCTTTCCCCAGCCCAAGTAAGACGTAATTGGTTTTTTTCCATGCTTTCATTTTTCTAATAACATTTCAAAACGCGAATGAAGGCACACGTGCAAGAATGAATTTGGCAAGCAGACATTTCCAAAATTAATTGGAATTTGGTGTCGTAACTGATCTTATTTTTATTACTTTTTCAATCTTGTTTCTTCCTGTGTGTTGGAGTAAAAAGATTTTTACTATTCGGGTTAAATAAATATTAAACTTTACTCTGCTCAGGTATAAAAATGCGTCATACGCTCTAGAAAATAATGCGATAGTCGAAATTCGTATTTCTTATTTTGCTGCCACTCCTTGCCACCCATAATTAACTAAATCCGATGAAATACAACTGCCCGGTTTAAGCACTTTAGCTTCTTGAATTATTCAGCACAATAGTTTCATCCAAATCTATTCCGTTTTAACTTTTCCCCATAAAATATTCTTAATTATAAAATCAATTATTTAACTTTTGGCACCATTTGATGTTAAAATAAAAATGTTGCTTCCATTTGTTCGAAATGTCAAAGCAAATTAATTTTACTTCCAGGAGCCGCTTAAGATGATGATGAATTATTTATCAATGAAAATTAAAACCTTGGAAGGAAGCCTAAGTATTATGGAGTGGATCTTTCTATTACGGAATAAACTCTGCGCAAACAATGCTGCTTTGTGCTTTGCAATTCTTCAAGTGTTGCAATTTTCCAAATCGGACAACATGTGGGAAGGTTTCAAACACTTTCAAAAACTATTCAAACGCTTTGGCCCTTCAATTCCTTTTTCTTATGACAGGACCCTTGATAGATTCTATGAAAAAGACAAGTAAACTTCGTACTTTATGGTCCTATTACGCAACCACTTTCTCCGTATTTGCTGTTTGGATGGTGGTTAGTATAAGACTCGTTGTGTTTCTTCGGCAGGGTTCAGAATCTTCAGATGGGACAAATACTAAAGATGAGCAGGCCTCGGCGTTTTCCTCATTGTTATCAGATACAGTGGACTTTACAACTTTCACGTTGGATTTACTTTACTGGGGCCTTACTTTCTTTGTTCTTACGACAGTTTATGCATTCAGCATGAAGGCTGATTGCGCTTGTTGGGTACTTAATCAAATGGCATGGAAGAGAAAGACTCACGGTAAAACTACATTTATACAAAATTTCTAAGAACATGCGTAATATTATTTGTTTTTTGTTTATGATATTCCAGTGCAAGATTTGTGGCACGCTGGGAAAAACAATGGAAGTAATAACTGGCTAGTTTACTTTATTATGTTCAACGTTTTACCAGTTGCATTTGCAGTTATTTTACTGCCATTGCTATTTAACAACACTCCAGGTCATATCCTTTTGGGAATGATACTTCCAAGTTATGTAACAAAACAACCTTTTTTGTTATCCATGTTAAGCGGGATTTATCAAGGATTGACTTCGTTCTACGCTGCCTGGATCAGTCTCCAGGTTCTTTTGTTGTTAATAATTGTATTTCTAGAGTCTCGTTATTTGCTAAGGGCTGGTTATAGGAAAATTGAACCTTGGCAGAAGGAAGAAAAGTCTCCGAGTACAGTTACAAATCAGGAAAAAACTCAGCGGAATTGCCGCAGAGGAATCTAAAGAAGGAAGGGAGGAAAATGAACCAAATGCTGCAATTGGCAAACTTGGAGCTAATGTCTTGACAAAGATTGTCAACCTCAAATTAAAATATTCATTTTTAGCTCCGGTCTCATTTCATACGGCTTATCGAGTTCATCTCCAAGCCAAATTGATATTTCGGGTCATTAATCAATTCAGTTTTGTCCTCTTACCTTTGGCAATGTTCGTTGGATTTGTTTTGAATGTTTCGATAAGCTACACTTGCATAAAAATGTTTGAACTGCTGCCGCCAATCATCACAGCGGCTTTGTGGCTAATCAACGGGTTCGTTCTCATGCTAACCGTTTTGATTCACACTGCTGCCATGATTATGACGGATGAACATTGGAAATTCGAAGGGTATTGGAGAAGTTCCAACAAGAGTTTGTCAAGGATTGGAAGGGCACAGTTTAGGTGTTGCAAGGAAGTAATTTTGGTGAAGGTTGGAGCATTCTTTAATTTGAAAAAGAGTACTTTGCTTAATACGATCATGGGGATTTTAGATACTCTTGTAAATTTGTTGCTTATGCAGTAATATTCAAATGATTACAATTACATATTGTATGTATGAAAAAGGAAAGGTTAATAATACGAATACCCACCTACTTATAGTAGCAATTTTAATTTACAAATCATCAGTTGTATATTAATTTAGGTTGACAAAGCCACCAGAACACAACTTCTGCACTATATGTAACATTTGATTAATAAAAGCGGAGAGCATTTTTGATTAAAACCGGATGAATATTACTTCTTGCATAATTGATGCAACCATATTTGCTTTAAGTTCAATTAGTCTTATCGAGGGTGTACTGAAAAGAAATATAACCGCGTTCAAGTCGTTAAATCAATTTCAATCCAGCTTTGGGCCCAGTCGTACCATAAAATCATTCATTATTCTTCAGTTTTAATTTTCCCGTAAATTGTAAAAATCATGTGGAAAGCGTTTAAAAAATTCCAGTTGCTGCATAAACGATTTGGTCCTTCCTTTCCCATGTACTATGACCAAGCACTTGACCGTTTCTTTTTAAGTGACAACAGTTTAAAAGTATTGTGGTCCTATTACATAAATAATTTCTGCATTAGCTTAGTTTTTATTACGTCCAGTTTAAGAATCATATCGTTTATCCAAAGAAGTCCGGTGGATCAGAATTCTTCGTACACGCTTCAGTTTATCACTTTTATTCTGGATTTCCTCTACTTTGTGCTTTCCTTATTCACCTTCATGACATTTTTCACCTTTTATTTCCGAGCAGATTGTGGTTGTTGGCTTCTCAATCAAATGTCATGGAAGAGAAAGACGTGTGGTAATTAAATTCATATCTACTTATTAATCATAAGTAGGTATAAATATTTTTGATTTTACACTTTACAATCAAAATGTGTATTGTTCTTACAGTTAAAAATTTGTGGCATGCTGGGAAATCCAATGGTGAAAAAAACTGGTTAATATATTTTATATTACTGGCCAGTCTTTCGTACGTCCCAATACTTGCAGTTTTGCCGTTAATTTTTGACAACACCGCAGCTCACGACATTATGTTGGCAATAGTTCCCTCTTGCTTAGCATCCAATTCAATTCTTGTATCATTGCTTACTACAGTTTATCAGGGGACGACAGTTTATTATGCTTTTTGGATTGAATTTCAGCATGTTCTTCTCCTTCTCATTCTTTTCTTAGAATCGAGATATTTATTGAGACCTGGTTATGGTAAAATAACGCCAGTAAGGTCATTTCAGAAGGCTTATAGGACCCATTTGGAAGCAAAGGTGTTATTCGGTGTGGTTAATCAATTTGTGTTTTTGTTCTTTCCGCTTGGAATGTCATTTGGGTTCATGTCTAATGTTTCGCTAACCTATGGTTGCATTAAAATGTTTGATTTTCTCCCTCCAGCTATTATGGCTGTTCTTTGGTTTATCAACGGATTTTTCTTGATGCTGACTGCAATTTATCACACTTCTGCTTTGTTCATAACTGATGAGCATTGGAAGTTTGTAAAATATTGGCAATTGAACACCAACTTTTTGACGAGGATTAGTAGAAAACAATTCTGGGTTTGTGAACAGGTAATATCAGTGAAGGCCGGGATGTTTTTTAAGTTACAGAAAAGTACGTTGTTGAACACTTTCTTAAAAATTTTGGATACTGTTGTCAGTTTGCTTCTGATATAATAATAATATGTTAAAACATGCATTAGAATGAATCAAAGATGACTAAGTATAATGATTTATAAATGATTGCAAATGAAATTTTTTGATAAAATGATGTGTGCGGTAGTTAAACATTGTTATATTATTATTATTACTAGATTGAAAATCTAGTTATGAAAAGGGTTTGATTGTCTGTCCGTCCGTCCGTCTGTCTGTCCGTCTCCTCGATAACTAAAAAAAGACTAAACAGAATGCAACCAAATTTGGCAGAGTTGTAGGTATGCACCCAAGGATTTGCTGTATAGTTTTTCAGGAATTTTGGACTAACGGTTAGGCCGTTAGAAGTGACGGTTAGAAAATCTTAAATTGGAACATATGGCAAGTAGCATATTGGATTTGCTGTATAGTTTTTCAGGAATTTTGGACTAACGGTTGGGCCGTCAGAAGTGACGGTTAGCAAATCTTAAATTGGAACATATGGCAAGTAGTAGCATATCATTCGAACGGAAATAGGTTGTAGACAAAGAATATGCAAATATTTTTGCAAATTTGCAAATAATTTTTTGCAAAAATAGCCAAGCCAAATTCTTCATGCAGACAATTCTCCAAAAATAACCCAAATAATTTAAAGCATTATTATCAATCCAATAAAACCGGTGATGCCCTCAGAGCCAACACCCAACAGTCCCCCAGAACCAACAGTTCCAGCTAACAGGCCCCCATAGCCCCTACAGGTCCATAACAGTTGGATTTAGCCTGCAGTTAACTCAACAGTTATTGGCTCACCTAACAGTTAATCCAACAGTCTGTATTTTTGCAAATTTATATCCATAGTACACAAAGAGGATGGAACGCTATTTCGTTCTATTTTGAACTTTATGCAAATTTATGCAAAAATATGAAGTAATTTGCATACAATACAAATATGAAGAGGATTCAATGCTAATTCATAAATTGTTGTTGAACATGCAAATTAGTTAATATTTTTGCGTAAATTTGAAAAACTTTCAACATAAAACGATACAGCGTTCGATTCTATTTATTTTTGTTTATTTCGGCAAATTAACTTATATTTTTTTTGCAAAAATACCGACTGTTGGATTCTGTTGGGTGAACCAACAATGTTGGATAAAATTTTAGACAAGTCAACAACTGTTGGGTGAACTGCTGGCTAAATCCAACTGTTATGGACCTGTAGGGGCTATGGGGGCCTGTTAGCTGGAACTGTTGGTTCT
>JAANSO010004206.1:0-10353 GCA_036507315.1 Lepidocyrtus fimetarius | reverse complement strand
AAGACTAAAATTTGCAACTCTCTAAAGAGCCTTTTAACTTTGTCAATTTCTTCCCCGTCGTTTATATCGGTTTGCTCAGCGAGTCTGAGGATCATTCCTATTAAACTTGACAAACAAAAAGTGGGAATGAAAACGTTGAACACGTTAAACAAGAAACCGATAATTAAGCAAGAGCGAACATAGCAATGAGCAAAATGAAAGCTGATGAGTCGCTGAATCCCATCCAGAATTGGGTTGGTGGAGTGGAACGTTTTAAAAAATAAATTCGGCAGCATTTGCAAAGGTGAGGAAGGGAATAGATCGGAAATGGCCACAACAAATTGCATAACTATGAGAATCCTTGTAAAGGCTTTTACACAGAACGAGACCATTTTCCCTGTGGTCTGATCTTCCAAGCTAATTAGTCCTTTAAGGAAAATATAAATCAAGTTTTAAATTTTTAAGATTTTAAACAAGGATTGTCATTTACCTGAGTTTACAACGTATTTTTTATCCAATCCCCCTAATTCGTTCATTACATTTGTGTATTGTTTTCCATTAAAATGATATGAAATTGTGTAGAACAAAAAAATAAGGGCGAGGTAGCATTTTAGAGAGTTTATACAAATTTGAAAAAGTTCAGTACTTTCCCATACAAGTCTGTAAAAGGAAAAAAGGGCACTAAGTGCCAAACCAAATGCGTGGAATAGCCAACCAAAGCCTTCATTGTATGCTTTGTGAGGTTCTATCCATTTTATGGAATTTACTTTTGTAATCAACGGCGCTTTGTTTTTCTCATTGTAAACTTGAATGACATCAAAAGGGCAGCTGAATTTGGGAAGGAATATTCCTTTTTCTTGCAGTTTGAACTCTTTTTGAAGCAAATGATCGAATTCACAAGAGATTATCATGCTGCACGGAAATATGAGAAAATTAAGCTTTTAGTTGTTTACCGATCTTGACAATTTAGCACAATAAAATACTAATGCTTTGTGCAAAGCTCATATTCAAATATTTTCCAAATAGGTACATTTTCTACTCCGTCGTCTGGGTCAAACCTTAATCATGTACTGGTTAATTTAATTAAGAAATTGTTTACGAAGTCGTCTGATCAACTTAACTGTTTGGACATCTTTCACTTAAGTAACAAGTTAGATGATTACATATTGTATTCTATTATGAATGATATTATGAAGTGGAATAAAAAGAGAGAGACGACTTGATTAGTATATAACAGACTGCTCTGCTTTGGCTTTAACACGGATTGGGTAAATGTGTATTTACTTCAGAGCATGCTACCCTAAATAACATCTAGCTGAGAGCTTTCCACATAATTAATTTTTAACTTTTATATAAGTGAGCATAATTGTCCAAAGTTTCGGAATTCTAGTCCCTTCCAGTCCCGAATCGGAAAACAGGAATCGGGACGCTATAATCATTTCGTATATCCAAATAAAATTAGCCTAGGAATCTAGATGGGACCGGGAAGATATTTGTTAAATACTCTGGAACGGGACCAGAATTAAAAAAAAACATTTTTTAAACATTTGGAAAGTCGGGACACGGGAAATATTTTAAATATCGTCACCTCTGCAAATTTAATTTACTGTAGTTTAAGGTGGAGCGTTAATCAATAAACGTCAGTAGGGTTACATATTTGACGTCGCAGAAAAACATTCTGTTGGGTAAACAACTAAGTAGTTGTAGCATTCACGTATTAAAAACAAAGTTAATTACGTACACACTAAATGTCCATAACAGCAATTAGGAATAAAATGACGGTTAAAAATCTATGGAAATATTATTTAAATAAAAAACGAACCAATAGCTTAAAGCGTTTTAAGTAAACACAATCCTCAAAATTTTTATTTATGCAAATACTTTGTGTTTTTTTACATATTTATATAAAATTTAACAAAAGCCTTAATATCCTTCATAATCATTCGTAAAAAGTGAGATTCATAACTTTGGCAAGAAAAGCAAATGTATTTGCGGCGTCATAGATCTGCAATTCAAGATTTTTCATAATTAATTCAAGAAAGGATTTTTTAATTTTGCACAAAATTATTTTAAAAATCTTTTTAGTCTTACCATCCATGACAATGATTTATCACCGCTATGTCCAGTATTTTCTTTTACCCAAAGCAGAAGTGGATTGGTCTTTCGAATAAAAATAATTTCATTAATTTATTAAATTTCAGGCATCATAGTTTTAAGTGCTTTAATTACAAATCATCCGTTCTCACCTGGTTTTTACTTTGCCCGATTGTGTATTGCAGCTCAGCAATGAATTTATAAGAATGAAGGGGAACAACACGGTCATCGTGATCTCCAGTTTTCACGAGTATTGCCGGATACTGAACTGAGTTATTCACCCGAATGTTATGCAACGGGGAATATTTAAGTAAATTATCAAAATAAGTTTTATTTTCAGAGCAGCCATACTCCGGGCACCAGAAGTGGCCCACGGTAAACTTTTGGAATCTCAGCATGTCGTACAACCCACGCTCTGGAAGAGCCGCTCCAAATAATTCTGGTCTTTGGTTAACCGTCGCCGCTACAAGCAACCCTCCAGCTGAAATCCCATGCGCGGTTAATTTTGATGCACTTGTGTAATTATTCTTAATTAAATATTCTGCAGCAGCTGCAAAGTCGTCAAAGCTGTTTTGCTTTTTTAAAAGCCTTCCCCCTTCCCACCACTCTTTTCCGTATTCCCCTCCACCGCGAATACTTGGGATGGCCACAACGCCCTTAAAATGCTTCACGAACATTATCCAAACGAAGTAATATCTTGGAGTCTGTGCAGTGTTGAACCCGCCATAAGCGTGTAAAAAACCCGGAGCTTTCCCGTCTTTTTTAAAATCAGCAGATTGCAAAATATACATCGGAATACTTGTTCCATCTTTACTTTTATAGAAAACTTGCTCAACTTTAAAATCTGACGGGCTAATTGTCGAAACTGGTTTTTGAAGCACTTCCGCTTTGGTGTAGTCGTCAGTAAAGTTAATTTTGTAGGTTACTTCGGGACTGGTGAATGTTCCGAGGTTGAAGAAAAACACGGAGTCTTTGCGTCGGCCACTGGTGCTGGAAATGGACCCGATTTCGAGTGGATATTCAGTTATTACCGAGCCGTTGTGTAAGTGTCGAAGTTCCAAAGTGCTTTTAACGTCTTTTGTGTAAGAAACCATTATATAATTCCTACAGGATACAATTAATTAAGTACTTGTTACAGTTTTTGGCTAGGGATGCGAAATCGGGAGTCCCGGATCCAATCCTGAATTCGGAAAATCTTTTTACTTACTTGTATATTGGCAAAGCCTTGTCCAAAACCTCATTTCTTTCCTCGATTACATCCTCCCAATTTCTTTCCCCGGGATTGTTAAAATCCAACCTCAAAAGTTTAAATTTCGGAGCGTCCAAATTCGTCCGAAAATAAAAAACCGAATCATCGTTCGTCGCATAATTAAAAATAGCAAATTTACTTCCACTAACCCCAACTAATTTAATTTTCTCTTTAAAATCCGAATCCAGCATAGGTTTTAAATTTGCAATGAAAACTTGTGAATTATCCCCTCCTTCGTATAAATAAACTATTAAATACTTTCCATCATTTGAAACGTGGAAATTAAAAGGACTCTTCGGCTTGTCATTGAATTCCTTGATGAACTTGTCTTCTTCTTGATTTGTTCCGACTTTATGATAGTAAATTTTCCACTGTCCGGACTCATCTGTTTCCGTTCCTGTTGCATTTTCTTTATTTGCATCGTCCCTGAATTTCTATTGAAAATAAATAATCAGATAATATCAGATCCGAAACCGAATTATCGGTTCCCGACCTAAAGGTACACGAAAGGTCATAAGTGCCATCCCTGGTTTACAAAATATTATTTATCTCACCGTATAAAAGAATCCGAGGTTGTCATGCGTCCAAGAAACTGAAGGCCATTTCGTCGGCCCCACTTCATCCTCAAGGTACTCTCCAGAGGTGACATTCATCACGTAAATCGTTACCCAATCCGATCCACTTACAGAAATAGAAAACGCAAAAAGGCTCCCGTCCTCCGAAAAGTAATGTTTTGGCATTTGCAGGCCCTCAGTGTAATTATTAAAGAAAGCCTTGAACAATACAAAGTTAACATTAAACCCAATCATAATTAAATTTTAACTAGGTAATTATTTATAACTTAAATTATTGAAATCCACGAAAAGTCTCGGCTCCCCGTCCAAATCATCTTGCACCATCAGCTCAGAGTAGTCCACCAAAGCCTCTGAGTTGTAAAAATAATATTTACTTCCTTCTTTGCTTGGAATCCCTCTCTGGGAATAATTCCGGATTTCCCACAAAGCTTTCCTGATTTTTCTAAAAGTTTTCCATTCAGTGTCCATGTAACCCCAGGTAAGATCATTCTGCTCTTCGATAAAATCCTGAGTTTCATTTGAATAGGTGATTTTTCTAAAAGTTTTCCATTCAGTGTCCATGTAACCCCAGGTAAGATCATTCTGCTCTTCGATAAAATCCTGAGTTTCGTTTGAATAGGGATCTTCCAGCCAACGGTAAGGATCAGAGATGTTAATTCCGTGGTAATCATCAACGACTTCATCTCTTCTAACTTTTGGGTATTCTATGCCCTCCGAAGGCTTATCATTTTTGTTTAAGGAAACTATCAAGATAAGAGCGAGACCTCCGACGATAACTACACTTGCCACAAGTAAATAAACAAACCTATTCTTCATTGTTGAATATTGAACAAAATTTTAAACTTGTTTCTTCAAAATCTACAGCTTAAATGATTGTTCAAGAAAAAAGTTGAAATGAATGATTTTTATGCAAATCCAGGATAAAATCTTATAGAAAGTGAAGCTTCTTATTTGATAGGGATTACGTGACTTGTCCAATTAAAAAAGGTGTGCAACACATGCGTGCTGGAAGGTTAGCTCCAGCTTGAATTAAACAAATCCTGTTGCAAAATCCTGAAGGATTAAGCATAAAAATTCTCCTTTGCAGGGCGATAACAGAAAAGAAAATTAAAAACTAAGCCAATTTTACTGTTTATCAAAAACAAAGATCTGAAATCCTTTTCATTTCAGGTTTACCTGACCTTGTCCATAAAAAATTGCAATGGCATTGTGTGCGTGATGGCAGTCCTACCATTTTTTATCTCTTTTCTATTAAAAATCCACCTTTATCAAAACTAGTTTCAATTTATTACGCAATACTGCTTTTCTTTAACAAATCCTTTCCTGAAGACCCATATTTTTCTTCCAGCTTTTAAACGATAATTACCATAATTAAATTGTTCATCAGTGCAAAGCATTTTTACCAGTTCTATTTTCAACTCAAGACCTTGACCTCAAAGTTTTCAGTTTCAGAGGAAAATACAAAGCATAATTGCAGTTAAATACGTATATTTGAAATGAAATTCCAACATTTCTTTCCGCACGCGATATATCATAACAATAACAATTGTTAATTAAAATGTTCATTCATCTGTAAAGGAATTGCTTTTCTTTGAAAAAATGTCAATAAAATGTGGGAAAATGTCATCAACCTTTAATGATATTGATACTCCTCATTTTCTCATTTACTGAAAGTTGTTTGCGACATAAATATTACGTTTGCAAAAGACAAGTGCAAAATGCACTTGCTAATTGCATTATCCATTCGGTTAGGAGAAGAGCACGCTTGTTTCACATGGCCAGTCAGTTTTGCTGGACTCTACAAGATTAAACTATGCGTGTTCTTGATAACCTCTTGTTACTTACAATGTTACTCTGTTTTCATTGAAACTGAGGCAATCTCGTTAAAAATTGGGTGCTAAATAACACAGCAAACTTTGTAAAAAGATTTCCATCTCTGTTTGTGGTCATGGTTAGGCCTTAATTCAAATATATTATCTTAAAAATGATAAAAACGTTTTTAGGTTAGGATCTCATGCTGAGCGGAACCTGATATAAAATCAACCTATTTTGATCGCTTTCTATTGAAAAGCATTAAAAACCGAGAAATGCAGAGGAAAGTGGTTTCAAAAGTAAATTTTAGGTACGTTTAATACATTAAGGAAGCTCGTTAAGTAATTTGAAAGAAATGTTTTGCTGTATTTTTCCAGAGGAAAATAACAATTGCTCTCGTTCCAATTCCTTTTTTCGATAATCAATAATAATTTGAGAGTTCACGGTGCTAATTGAGGAAAAGTTCTGAACTCTGACGCTGACCTGCTCAGATCTTTCTTTCCTAATTCCTTCTTGGTTAATTCATATTGAAAACATGTAAATAAATGCTTGTCCTTTTTCAGGTTGGATAGGCCACAAAATTTTATGTTTTAAGGAATTTATTAAACTTATCAACATGAATTATATTTGGATTAACTTTGATAAACTTTTTTATTACGGATATTTTTCTAAATTTGGGGCAATTTGAGAAAAATAAATATTTAATAGTTTTTAGCAATTTTTACTAATTTTACAATAATTAATAGCAATTCAATCTTGTTTAGAGCGGCAGCAAAGTATCTTGTAATTATTTCCCGTGACATTTCTGCAAATAGAAGACGTCTCCGATAGTTTTAATAATGAATGACAGAGACTGTAGAGCAAAGAAAAGTAGGTAGCATCACCCAGCCTTGTAGTTTATCTTTAGATAACCCGAGTAATAATACAGCTTATCATAATCTGGATACTTCCAAGCTTCTCAACTAACATTTGGAAAGTGTGAAAGAAATCAACAAGTTTTATATTGAGGTGAAGTAGGAACAGTATCGACTTGGAACTCATGACCTGAAATATCTGCGTTATATCTCCTTTATAAAATAAAAATCCATTCAAAATTAAACCAAAAATTTATCAATAATTACCAAAGTACAAAGATTTATTCTAGTTTTTATAAACTTGTCTAAAATGAAAATATCGGAGAGATTTTTACAACTTGTATGCTACAAAACAAGTTATTTAACCTAATTTAACAAAGTTCATTTATCGTCTGATTGTGATAATGCTTGACGAGGTTCACGAGATTAATAAGTAGCAGAAGTTTTAATTTAAAAATGTGACTGAACTTTAAATAAAGTTTAATTGCATCTACCAAAGTATTTGTAAACTCAATGGATTAAAAACTAACCCAATTCTGTACACGATTACTGATCACAGCAATTAAGCTTTAAACAAATGGCAATTAAAAATGAGCAAAATTATCAATTGATTTGTTATTGAAATTTTGCCAAAGAGTTTTAAAATTTAACACCGTATTGTCTATGTCATTTACACAACTCATGCTCTTTCATTTAAATTCAGAGGAAAACAAGGAGTAATTAGCAACTCAATTAAGTCATTATCACTCCTATACATTTCTGTAACAACAAGAAAACAAGGCGGTGAGCTCAACGCTTGTAACATAATTTTGTTGTTTCTTCTGTACTTTAAACTGAAGCTGCTGCTGATGATTTTGCCGTAATCTTGACCGACCTTTCTGAAAGATAGTTAAGTAATTAATATTTAGATATAATGTACATAGGTATATCCTTATTTACGAGAAAAACATTAAAAAACGTGATAGAGTGAGGAATGATACGAGAAAAATGTGCAGTAATTTTCCAGAATGAAATTACGTAAACTTTTGAGAAGAAAGACGACGATAATTAATTTTGTTATGCAGATTTGTGAATGAAGCAAAGCATTTCCCCTTAAATTTCTTCAACTTGAATCAGTTTACTTCCCGGCTCCGAACAAGACAGATCATTTCCTGTTTAGCTGAGGAGCTTAGAATTTTGAAATTCCCGGTTTTTAAAAATAAGTTTTAAATTTTGTAAGTTTTTAAGTTCTAAAAATGGGCGACATAAAGTCGTTAGAAGAGTCGGGTGGAACGACAACTAGTACGGTTTCCAGAAAAAGCTCAAATTCTAGTCTTCCGCTCCCGCGGAGACCCTCCCGGGATTTAAGATGGGACCAGAGTAATCCGCCGTTATCCAGAAAAGTGAAGTTGTTGACTTGTGCCGCTGTGTTTTACGGGAATATTGGATTGGTAAGCTTGGAAGTCCTTAAAAAATAAAAATTATATATTTTATTTGTTCCTAACGGAATTAATCGGGTTTTAACGGTGTTTAACGGTTTTTATGTAGGCTTTAGTATGCCACGTGCACGGCCCAGCCCTAACAAGTTTCCAGAAAAAGTACAAGACTGATGATAAAACAATTTCAATTGTGTTTTCTTTAATGACCGCTGGAATAGCTTCGGGGGCACTTTTAAGTAACTAAAATTTTAAAAATTCCCTGCTAAAAACTCGTGCGTAGCTGAAGCTTATCAGTTTTCTAATCTTTTTAGGTGGAATCCTCTTCCGGTTTGTGAACCGCCAACTCGCAATAATCTTCTTCTTCGGGGGAATGGGCGTCTGCATGTTTTTCATCCCTTTTTGCCCCAACATAACAATTTTCTTTATAATTTCAACAATAATGGGAATATTCGGCGGATTCTATGCCTCCGCCCAATTCACCTGGATTCTTGAAATGATGCAAAGTGAATGCCCGCCTTATGTAATTGCTGAGCATTTTTTCTACGCTTTTGGCATAATCGTCTCGTCCCTCCTTCTAGCCCCGTTCTTGGACAAAGGGGAAGCCGGAGACGGTCTCTTTGGGGGTGGCCTTGGAGAACATATGAGCTCCAGAGACACTTACAACACTTCACAAGTCCAGGGTTATCTTCCACACCGGTATCTTTACAAATTCAACTCAACTGTTTCCTCCACCTCCACAACTCCTCCACCCTCCAACTCCTCCATCGATTTCATCTCCAGATCTGACGACGGCGAAGAAAATAAATTAATAATCCCCTTTACAATTATGGCAATCATCCTCGAGCTTGCTATGGTCTTCCAATTAATTCTTTTCATCTTCTGCCGTTACTATCCCCCTCCCCCGGAGGAGGAAACTGAGGAAAACCTGCATAAAAAAGAGGACGGATTAGCGATTGAAAAATACGTTGGAAACCAACGGGGCCGCAGACCTTCAACCGTATCCGCCACTGCAGTGTCCATAGTAGAAGAACCGGACAAGCCTTACTGGAAGCGAATCATGCTTATTTTCTACCTCGGCATTTTCTGCGGCTCTTTTAAAGGAATGGAAGATAACGTCGTGGCATTCCTGCCAAAATACGCGCAAAATGGACCTCTCCACATGTCCGAGTCCCTCTCTGCCTATCTCCTTTCCGCTTCAATGCTGGCGTACAACATTGCCCGATTTTTAGGAATTTTCATTGTATACAAAATCCCTCCAAGGGCTGTACTCCTCTGCAACATGGCCCTGACAATAATTGCGAATATTTTACTAATGACTTACGCCCAAGACAATGAAACCGTGCTTTGGATAACTGCTGCGATCTTCGGAGTTGGGTTTAGCACGGCCTATGGGTGCTTTTCAGCTTATCTTGAGAGATATCTTCAAGTTACCGATGCAGTGGGCTCTTGGGTACTTCTTTATGGGGCTGGGATTGCCGCGGTGTACCCGATTTTGATCGGCGCTTATATTGAACATTATCCGATTATTTTAGGATATACGGGGTGGGTCAGTATTGGCATTTGCTCTACGGTTCTTATTGCTGCAAGTATTCAAACGCGGATGGATCCACGCCGGTATTAAAAATTCTAACTTTTCATATTATTTAACCGTCTCTGTATTTTTAGTTGAGAAATTATTTTTAAACTGTAAATATTGTACATAAAACTTCAAATATTTAATAAAAATGAAGCTATTTATAAATAAAAACTGTGAAATCTTGAAAGCTTATTTGTTTATTTTTGACGAATTCCGTTGCCCAAAACGCATTTTTATTTAAATAAATCTGATTTTTAAACGAAACCGCACCCATTTAGTGGTTTTTGTGGAATTTTTCTGGTCATAAATATGTAACAAGTAACAACTTCATTTTCGTCAACAAGAGCAGGTCAAAAGCGTCAAAATTGTTTTGATGGCTCAGCTCATTTCATAAGTAATTAGCGCTTCTTCTAGTTTCTAGAGCTTATACCTACCTGAAAGCCAGTAAACAAGAAGATTATGCGAGCCATGCTAAATACAATTCATATAGAAGCGCAACGCAGAGCTGAAATATAAGAAAATATGAGTTTACGGCCATGGCATGGCTTTATAGAATGAACAAGGTCGTTTGGTTCGACGCTCGTTTTTTATTATCGCCGTATAACTTTGTTTGCTCTTAATTTTCCATTCATTCTTGTACAGAGCAGATCTCTTCATAAAATTATTTTGTTACTTTACCACCGTTGAACAATTTTATTATGTAATTTAGGCAGCTGTTAAAGGAAAAGGTGTTAAACGAAAGGACGGAAGGACGTTAAGTCAAAAACGGTCATTTTTGTTTACAACTTTGTTTATT
>JAANSO010004205.1:0-10354 GCA_036507315.1 Lepidocyrtus fimetarius | reverse complement strand
TCTCTTTTCCAGGTGACGCATCAGCGCAAGCAGGTTTTGAACGACGTGAAAAGACAAGACAATCATTTGGAGCATGGAAGTTAGCGGAAAGCCAGTCCAAATTAAAATCACAATTGATTGCAAAACCAGTAAAGTAAAATCTGTTAAAAACGAAGAGCTCTCTTCAAATGAAAATATCTTCAAAACAAGGAAAAGTGGATCAGCGTTTAAGTAAATTAAAATAAACGAGAGAATTTGCAAAGGTAGGATTCCAAAGAGAAGACATCCAACTAAGATAACCCCGAACCAGTCAATATTATCTGATCCTTTTGATATTTTCACAAATTCTACAAAAAAATAATTTAAGTTCAATTTTTAATTTTTGAATTTTAAGCAGAAGTATTTTTACCTTTGCAAATGGATTTCATTAAATATTTAATGCCCTGAAGTTCTCCTCTCAATTCAGGGAAAACTTGATATTTCTTGCTTAAATCCAGCAATGAATTTATACTGGAAACGATTTCATTGCTTGCAAGATAAAAAACCGTGCCAATTAAAAAATGAAGAGAGAATCCAACAATCATTAAAAGATTTGGCAGGAGCTCTTTCAAAGTTAAGGTCTTTAAACCGTCAAATTCCTTTGAGAAAAGGAGCACAAATAAAAAAGAAAGTTCGAGAAAGTTGTAGAGGAAAGAACTAAAGAAAAAATAGAAAAACCAGCGCCTTTTCCTATTTTCCGTGAACCACTTCCTCTCCAAATGGTCCCAAGCAAAGGGTGGTGAAAGGATTGGAGAAATTAAAACGCTTTTGTGATAAAACTGATTTAATTGCAGGAGAAGTGAAGACATTTTACTGAATAATTTTTAAAACTTATTTAAGGTTTTATTTGGTGAAGAGGCTCCTTTAACTTTGGAGGTTTGTAACCTTTTAAACCGCTTTTTGCGTAAACATTTATAAGTGAAAGCCAATTTAATTTTTATTGATTTTATTAAAACAATTTGTTTAGGAAAAGTACGTTTCGGTTTCTATTAAGTTTTGTCAAAATATCATCTTTAAAAGTAATAAATATTGCCTGCATGTTCGATTTTATATTAAAATGGAAAAGGAAAAACACCAGATAAGTTGGTCATCATGCTAAAGCACATGCATAAAGGCAAGGCTTGCAACTTCCTCAACTTAATTACAATTTATTTGTTGAACCCATTTTCATTTCTTTTGTCTAAAAACACTGTTGTAATAGCAGGAATGAATAGGATCGTCCCAAAGTCCAATTATATTTAAAGTTTGGTTGGGGCATAGTGAGAATAAGTTAAGTAACGACTTTCAACATTATAAATGGTCTGTCATCTCCATAAATTATCTGTAAAGGTGATTTTATGGCATTTTACACCGTTCAAAATCATTTCAGAGTATTCCAGAAACGTGCCTTTGGTATTGATAAAGAAGAATTAAAAGAACGCGGTTCTAAATCATAAATAGTTCACTGAGGAGGCGTTACCTTAACATAGGAAGTTGAATCAACGTTATTTACAGTTATTATTTGGCTAAACAGGCATAACATGGCAAAGGTTTGCTGCTTTTTTTGCTTACTCCATCACATTTCCAATTTCTTGTATGAAATGAGACGCGTAGGTCAATACAGGAAATAAAATTACAAGTCAGCCAGGACACGGAATTTGCATTGTGGCGGAACAAAAACAGCATTAAAAGATACAACAGCCAATAACATGTTTTTAGTGATTTTCATAATTAAACAATTTGTAATAAAGTTTTCACAAAATTTAAGAATTGAACGAGACAACGCTACCCAGATCCGGTTTTGTTGGTCAATTTTTTATCTATTTCAAAATACACAGCGAGGCAAATTTAAAAATACTTGAAAAAGTGTAAATATTTAATTTCATATTTTAAGGCAAAAACATTCTGCATGTATGTCGGATTTTTTATCACAGGACTAAAATATAAATAAGTACTCGTTTCGTTAGTTCTTAAACTAATATTAATTATTAATTAATTCCTGTAATTTAAATTAAGAAAGCACGACTATGTATGACTATTATGGATCCACCAAAATAGAAGTTGTTTAATTTTTTAATATTAAAACTGCCGAAGCTACAATCCAGTTTATTAAATAGAAATTAAGCACGTTATTCCCTACGATCAATAATAAATGTCTTCATCGTCTTGTTTTAAATAAAAGCGAACAACCAAAACGTATATCTTTGTTGTTAAATAATTAACTACTTTTAATAAGAGCTTTTGCAAGCATTATTAAAGCACAAACCAAGCAGCCTATTTCTGAATTGTAGGTGTTTATAAAATTTCTAAAGGATTGTAAGTTAGCTGAAGAAAAACGCCGACAAAATTTTGAGTGACGTGCCCATCTTTTCATATCTCTTTAATCTTTTGACTGCACGAAAACATTTTGCCGGATTTTGTTTTGCTCTTTTAACCTTCCATGGCAAATAAATTAATCCCATTTGCAAAATTCTGTGCATTTATTTTGCAGACATTGGCCAAGACAAAACTATCTTTACTAACAATGACCGTGGCAGTGAAAGCAGCCGTTGAAATCCTTGAGATGCTTTTGCACATCTCAAACATAATTAAACTCCTTCCTTTGACAATTTCCTGTAATCGAAAGCGCGCGAAAGTAGAAAAGTTTTCAAAAGTTTACGTAGTTTGGGCTCTGCTAGCTTTAATTTCTCCGATTTTATCTCTTTTGGAAATTCGCCATTCTTGGAAACAATTTCAAATTGAAGAGAAACGTTTTTATTTTAATGTAGTGGTCGTCCACAGCTTCCTTTTCTTGTCAAAATTCGCCGGAAGTCTTGTCCTTTTAAACGTGTACTGGAAACCGGAAGTATTTTCTCAAATGTTGAACACAATCTTGCAAAACACCCGGAGAAATAATTCGAAATATCGGGAAAGCTTGATCGAGCTGAATTCACATTCCGAACTCCTTTTTATGAGCGTCGCGGCATCTCTCGTTTTGTTCTTCATGTTTTTATTCGGAGTTCCGCTTGGAATGCTTTACGAACCTTGCTTGGAACCTTTTCTTTTGGGAAACTTTTGCAAATCCTTTGGATATCCTATTCGAATTTTAAAACTCCTTCCAAATATTTTGATAATGAGTATTCCGGCTTTGATAAGCTCCATTTTTGTAATCCTTTCTGTGCTAATTTTAGTAATTTTGCAAAATGGGCTGCAGCGGTTTGTCAAAAAATGTAAAAACGGCAGAAAAGGAGAGACGTTTTCTTTAGACGAGAATCTAAACCTGGCGGGAATTTACAGAGAGCTCCAAATTTTAATAGTTTTCGCCAACGGTTGCATGCAAGATGGGATCATGCCTTCAGTGCAATTCTGCGGAGCCGGGTGTTTAATCTCCGTCGCCTCTGCGCTAATTCTATTCCACGACTTATTCAGCAATGGTGCCATGGCCGTGGCCATTTTCTTTAGCGCGTCTTCCTTCGGCGCAATCATGATCATTTTAGAGTTTGGCAGGAAGCCTTTGACCATTTCAAAAAAGTATTTAATCAGGCTGAAAGTATTCAACGGGAATTCCAAAAGAGGATGTTCCCGAACAAGCTGTGCTCAATGTAAATGGTACAAGGCTTTTTGGAGCTCAACGCAACCTTTGGCTTTAAAAATAGGACCGTTTCATAAACTCACTACGGAACGAGCCACAGCTCTGATTAGGTTTTGTATTCAAAGAACTGTCTTTATTTTAGTTAATTATGGAAAGGGAACATGAAATGATTAAAATGATTTTCTGAAACTTAAATAATAAATGAAGTTTTGAAATATGTTATTTATTTTAACAGCCTGTCAATTAATCTAAATTTTTTAAGTTTTTCTTACAATTAAAAGCTCAATTAACCTATCCATAGCAAAATGCTGGTAAATTACGGGGCTCATCTTATCAATAAAATTCGTCCCGCCAAAATCCACCTTTACGAATGGAATTGACCTCACAACCTTTCTATGCAACTTCACTTTGTACTCCTTTCTTCCATTGTCCAACCTCCTCTCAAAAGATCTCAAATTCCTCCAAAACTCCTCCGAAGATTGATAAATGTCTGCGCAAAATCCATACACGACGTTCATCACCAGCGTTTCGTTGATTGTGCAAAGTACGTAGAAAAGCTTCATGAAGGGATTCACTTCCGGGATTTTTCCGGGAAGGAGATTAAGCAAAGAAATGACTTGAATTGTTACTACGTTAAAAAGAAGGGCGACAAGAACAGTTGAAACGAGCTCGTTGAAGATTTTCAAAAGGATTTGAATCCGTCTGAAGAGTAGCAGCCAGCAAGTTCTTTCAGTAAACTGCAATCTTTAAAAATATTTAATTAAAATCTGCAATAAAAAGAAATTTTCAATTTACCTTTTCAATTTGACCATTCCAGAATGCAATGTTGTAGAGCCCACGACAATTACTACGATGACAAGTGCAAAACTTTTCCCAACGCAGTCCCAAACAACAGCGTTGATGAAAAAGGTTAAGCAACCTTTGGCAATCCCTCCAAATGCTGGGTATTCTCCCTCCAAATGGTCAATCAATGGTTCAAGGAGCTTTAAAGGATAACAATTTAAGATGTTTATCGGGATTTCGGGAATGAAAGTGCAAATCCCGCCCATGAGCCCCGCCAAGGAAACCGCTGTGGTCATTGTAATAACAAAGCAGGTTATCTTTGCCAATTTCTGCTTTTGTGAGGGCTCCTGAGCATCACCCAACCCGTTGATTGGGAAGAATGAACTCAATTTTGGAAGCTCTGCGAAGAACTTCTCCATCAATTGAGACTTTCTGAAGAATATAAATGGTGCGAGGATGAGGACAAAAGTCCCGCTTATCATAAACTGAATCATATCCAAGTCATTTTCAGAATTTTCCAATTTCGCGTATTTTTTTAGCCAAAGAATCCGCACAAGTTGGCCAATGAATGAGAATTCCACAAAAGAGAGGAGCAGAGCCGTGCCAAGAAAAGAGCTTCTTTTTATCTCCAACCTCTCTTCGTGTTTATCCCAATGGCAGAGGATATTGCAAAATATTCCCCGCAGTCCAAAGGTGGAAATTAGGTTGAACTCCTCAAATGAGTTGTATTTTAACCGAAGCATTTTTAAAATTTTAACGATACTATTAAATGCTGATGATAGATAAAAACTAAATGACTTTAAAGTCGAAAAATTGATAAAGCTGTTACTGATTAAAACAAGGAAATGAAAAATATTGGAATAAAATTCAAAATATTTTAATTTCCGTATCATGTAATCTTTAGTTCCGTGAATGTTCTTCTTTGTTTAAATATTCTAATTAAACAAGGAAATTTTCAAATGGGGTTTGATTGTTTGTTTATAAAGTAACAAGCGGAAAATGTTTACCTTTGACTTGTATTCGTATTTAAGTCATTTTGTAATCCAATTAAAAATTACTCACCTTTTAAAAACAGCGAAAACTGAACCACATGGGTTTAATTAGACCACTTCCTCAAAATTGTTTTCCCACTTTTCCTACTTTGCTAAATTAATTTAATTGACAAAAACTCTGTTATTTCGGCACACCTGTGTTTACTTTAAATATGTGCTAAAATTTATACTGCATATTTATATTACTTCCTGTATGCAACCTGTACTCCTTAAACCTCCTAAGCGTAATTATTTTCCATGAGACAGGTGGACAATTAATTACTTTGAAAAATTATTTTATTTTCAACTCAATTTTGTTCTAACCTTAACGATACATTAACGATACATCAAAACAACCTAACAAGGTTATTGACGATTGAGTTTGTGTGAATCTGGTTATTTGTGTCAATTTTTGGTTTATAAAATACACTTTCTGGCTTCCTTGTATTTTTAATAATTTTTAACAGTGCTCGTATCCCTTTTTAGTGCCCTTCATCTTTTAGATAGAATTGCGTGACAACCACTGTATAGGTTAGTATAAGTCCAGCCACCTGTAAAAAATAATTAATTAAAGTAAAATATTTTTAACGATAATTAGTCTGATATTACCCAACTTTGAAATGAATGAGGGCGCCACAGTAAAGAAAATGGATCCTTTGAAGCCAATATCTTGTCTTCCGTATAATTCCGCAAGAAACAATATTGTTTGGGAACATTTACCATGTGGAACAAGTTGAGATCTTGAAATTTCTTCATCAGAAAGCCATTTGCTCACCTCGTGAGCTTTCACATTGACAAAAACCTGGACAAACCAAGTTACCGAGCTTTTAAGAAAAAACACAGCAAAAGCAAAATGCGGGGCTCTGATTTTTCTCTCGAGAATCGTGTAATTCAACCAATAGCCTAGGTAAAAAAGGAGGAACGTGGCCGAGAGAAAAGTTATTTTTGAAACCAAATCGTTAACTAAATCCATGAGCTTTCTGGTTTTAAAATGTAGATCTGTAAGGTCGTTTAACTGAAGTTTTGCAGTTTTAAAATCTCCTGATATTTTACTAAAGCAGTTGTACATGATGTAACTCAGCAGGAAAAGGAATAGTTCATTGAAGTACCAAATGTTATAGAAAAGTGTTTCAATTATTAACTCAATCACGCCCAAAATGTAAAAATTGGGGCTGATAAAGCACAAAGAATCCTCTGAAACTAAGTTAAAATTTAATGTAACGACGCGCAGCAATCCAAAGGCGTAGAGTTCATGCCAGGTTTCGTTATCGTACCGAATTGCATGGAGGATTCGGTGGGGAATGCAGAAAATAAAAATCCAAAGGCATAGAGTTCATACCAGGTTTTGTTATCGTACCGAATTGCATGGAGGATTCGGTGGGGAATGCAGAAAATAAAAAACCCCAGAGAAAGCACAGTGGCGATTAGCTTTCCTTGAGAAGGGGTGAATTGAAACAGGGCTTTCCCGGTTAGTTTTTCATAGTGGCTTTCAATTTCATCCATTTTTTGGATTATTTCAACAAAGAGGTTGTGCCTTTGAAAGGAGTAAATTGCTACAAAAGTGTAGACGATGATTATTAAAATCAAGCTTTTGCGGATGAGCCCAACAAGAAAGAATTTGTCGTTAAAGGAAGAAGGCAAGCCAAGTATGTGCGTTGATAAGATGACGAGGGAGGAGAAGACAACGAATGCAAGTTTCAAAATCTAAAAAACAGTCACAAAATTTTAGATTTAATTTAGGCAAAATTCTTATTAGGATTGCTTACTCTCTTTACTTTCGTATGCCCAATGCAGTAGCTGCGGACATGAAATCGAGAATTTCTTGCTGGGCTACCACCTTCCAAAGGCTGTTGCCTGACCTTGAAAAACACACCGAGAACGTAGTATCCATATAGTAAAACTGGAGAAAGTAGTTCATAGCAGAAAGATTTTTCAGCTTTTATTCCGGCTTTGGGTGATGTTTTTGTAGATTTTGAATGTAGAAACTGAATGTTGTTGGTAGGCGCAGTTTTTATTTCCATTTTAGAAAGCTTTTATGGCTTTGAAGAGGGAGCAGGTAATTGATTTATTTCAGGCAACGTTATTTAGTCTGGAATTAACTGTTTTATACTGCAAGGTTATGCATGATTTTTTAAATGCTGCTAAAACGCAATGTAAATGTGTACAGCAATTAATTAGTTAATTATCCTAATTAAATTGCATTCTTATTGCTAATACAATGAATCCTTATAAAAAAGAAAAAATAATTATTTGTCTTCAAGTTATGACGTAAATGTAAATATTTAAGTAAGGGTTTGGCATTGATTGATGATGGACAGAGTGCAGCAAAATAAACTTTTCTATGACCTTTTATATTCTAATTAAATTTAAGTCAACATTGAAGTGGTTTTATTTGCAGTAGAACTTATCTTGTGTTTAATGCTTTTTACAAACCTGTAACCATAGTTGACTTTTGTAGTTTTTAACAACATTAACATTAAGATATTGTTGAATTCGCTATACTAAGAAACTTTTTACAAAGAACTTCTCCAAAAAAGCCAATCAGTGTTGCAGTTAACCCCATTCCAAAATATTTTAAAATTAGGAAATTGACTTCAGCCGACACCGGATTAACCATTCGCTCCATCAATCCATTATTTTGTCTTCTTGGAACACAGCCATCCACGCAATTAATCAATTTGTTAATTAGATTTCTTCTTTCGTACCGACTTCTGACAAAATTTACTCTATCTTTCAAATACTTTCTAAGCAATTCAATTGATTGTACTTTTCCCCACAAAAGTTGATATTGATAAACTCTCTGGTGAATGCCAGACTCCACAACTTGAGCCAAACTTCCAGCAAAAATCCTCCAGAAATAGTTTTTAAACACTGCAAAATAAGCTGGATAGTTCAGAGCAGGCAAGGTCACGGGTTTAGAAACCCAAATGTTCTTGTCAAAGGTTTTTAACAACTCTGGCATTACTTCAACCACGCTTTTACTCACATCAACCACAGCAAAAGGATTAGGTAAGGTTAAAAACTTTACAAAATTGAAATCTAGCGGGCAAGAGCCATTCCAGAGTATCCAGTAGGTTAGTTGATCCGCTCTGTAGCAATTTGGAAACCAAATTAAGCCTTTTTTCAGTTTCTGATAAGATTCTAAGTTTTTTCTTATGCTTTTATTTTGCAATGCGCTGATAAGCTTTGGAAGGACGGTGGATTTTAAACAAGAGCCTTTCCCTTTATTTGGAATCCAACACTCAGCCCCCGTCCCAATCACAATCTCTTTTTTCACCAACTCCTCCAAACTTTGAGGGACTTTGGGTTCCGTTTTGTAAGTCAAAAGGGAAAACAGGTCTGCTCTGTAGCTGTTTGAAACCGTTAGAACAAGAAGATTCCAACCTATCCAGACCAACATTAAGCTAGCCTTGTTGATTTTAATCACCGACAAGTGCCGCGGCTCTTGTTCTAGCAGAATGCAATTTAAAGCCCAGAAAGAGTTTTTAACTTGGCTTGCTAAATTTTCTGCAGTACCTTTCCAAACTAATACTAAAGCTGTGACAAGACCGGAAGTTACGTAGAGAAGCCAAATGTCCCAAGTAAAAGGTTTTAGCAGACCGTCGCTTCTTACTTTAATTGTAAAGTTGGAGAAATTCCTGTAAATTACAATAAAACTGTGCTCTTTTACGAGAATTCCAAAATGAAGGAGATTGTAGCCGGGGGGAGAATTAATTGCGGAGAAAATCAAATGAGAAACTATTTGATCTGGTAAAACTTTCTTGTCCCCTCCCCAAGTAAATGTCAGATTGTGTTTTAAACACAACCTCAATTGCCGGACACATTAAATAACCTGGCACGTCTCGTAGACCTTCCTTGAGAAAGCCCCGACACGCTTGTTTTTGTTTTTGAATTATCCAATTTGTGTCAATGTAGCCACCCGCCATGTCATTATGAATCGAGTTCCACTTCTTTTCTATTTCAAATCTTGTCCAGTTCCTAATTTGTGATTTGTGAACACCAAGGTAAATTGTTGCAAAACTACGAGTGTGTTTGAAAATAAATTGCAAGGCTTTTAAATTTCCTCGGGAAAGTTCTCCATTTTTAAGAAATATCAAAATAAATTGCGGGAGGATTTGATTATCATCTTTTGGAATGTTATAAAGAAGAAGCTTCCTTTCTAAACTGAAGAGAATGCGGACAGTGCACAAAGAAAGTCTTGTTGAGCCGGAGAAAGGTTGCGGCCCCGTTAGCCACTTTCTGGTTTGGATGATTTCTTTCCAGTCAGATATTTTTAAAGACAAAAGGTCCAAACCTAAACGAAAATCTGTGAGGATATTGTGTAAACTTTTGGAGTTCTGAGGTGGAATGTTTAGAAAGTTGTAATAGTGAAAGTATGTAAATGTACAGTCTCTAAAGGAATTTAACAAGGTTAAATATTTGCTTTGGGATTTTAAAAGTGTTGGAAAAATAAAAAGTAAAAATATTAATTCAGTTTTGCAAGTCATTTTTTTCAGCATGCCAATTTTAACTACTGAAAAGAACAACTAGGCATTTACTAGTTACTTTTTTCAATGGCAAGACTAATTATTTAAATTAAAACGAAGTAATAATTATCAAACTTTAGTATTAATTTCCGGTGACACGAAATTCTTCTCATGTGAAGTGTAGACAGCATAATGAAGCAAACTTACAATTAATCTTGTTTTTTGTTTCTATTCTAAATCGTAATTACAAAATAATGAAAATAATTAGCAAATAAATTGAGATTTTACTGCTGAATAAAAGGTAGCAAACCTGCATAGTTACTAGCTCGAAGGATGTTAATTTTATATATTAAGAGCTGCGAGATTACTTAAAGCTGAAAATTTTAAATTTTGCGAAAATTATTTGCAAATTTGCAAAAATATTTGCATATTGTTTGTCTACAAGCTATTTCCGTTCGAATGATATGCTACTTGCCATATGTTGTAATTCAGGATTTTATAACGGT
>JAANSO010004204.1:0-10356 GCA_036507315.1 Lepidocyrtus fimetarius | reverse complement strand
AGTATGTTAGTCTGTCTGTCTGTCCGTCCGTCTGTCCGTCTGTCTGTCTCCGCGATAACTCAAAAAAGCCTAAACAGAATGCAAGCAAATTTGGCAGAGTAGTAGATATGAACCCAAGGATTTGCTGTATAGTTTTTTAGCAATTATGGACTAACGGTTACGCCGTTAGAAGTGACGGTTAGAAAACCTTAATTGGAACATACGGCAAGTAGCATATCATTCGAACGGAAATAGCTTGTAGACAAGAATATTCAAATATTTTTGCAAATTTGCGAATATTTTTTGCAAAAATTAAAAAATTTTGTTACAAATAATCACAAAGCCTTCAATAAGCAGGTTTATTAAAGGCAAAGTCAAAGCTTTTGTATTTATTAAGGTTTTAATAGACGTAGTGTTTAAAACTTTAAAGATTTGTAAAAGGTTGCAAATTTTCAAGCTAGTATCTACGCAGGCTTGCTGCCTTTTATTTATCAATTGATTTACATCAACAGCCAAACTAGTACATTTTGCCTTTAAATTGGCCGTGCATTATTGAATGCCAGTTTCTAAATCCATGCTGTAATGCAATCCTTTCGTCACAATCAGAGTTGCCCCTAGGGGGAGGAGCGCAACCCTCCACCAACTCCTTCCTGTCACAAGTCCCTAATTTTGGGTTAAAGGCAAGACCGTCTTTCCCCGCGCAAGTGAAAATTTTTTGTAGGAGTGGTCAACACAGGAATAGTAGTTCTATATTTTGCCAAATGGTAGCTGTCTTGGTTGATGGAGGGGCTGGCGCACTCTGAACGATTTCTAGTATTGTTAGAAAAACAACGCAGATGGAAATAAAATACTTTAGAGGACATTTTCTTGTCTTGTAGGTTTTTGCCTGAAATAAGGTACTGAATTCAAGTAAGCTGGATTTAATACTGCGGGTTGTTTTCTATTTTCTTGTTATATAGGTTGAGGACTTTAAAATATTTATAAATACAAATGGTTGGTTTTACCCGTAATTAATTAAGTATTAACTTCAATTATCAAATTTTGATACCTTTTCCTTGTTCATAAACAGGGCAATACTAAAATTGTCAATTTGACGCAATTGCACTCATAATTTAACTTCTTCACTTGAAGCTATATTAAATTGGATTTTACACACCAGATCTTATCAGGTACTCGTTGGGCTTTTATTGGGTATCCATTTGGGCTACTTATCGAGTACTCATTGGGCAGTGCCCGAATCGCAAGGCCTAATGAGCAGTCAAACTAAAAAATTAAATGTTCAATGATCATAATTATCAGCGCGTGCAAGTTTTTATCATTTAAAATTTTAACACTTAATTTTTCATCCTAACGTAAAAAGTATGCAACAAATCTGAGAGTAATTAATTTTCCATGCCATTATGTACCTATTCAATTTCGTGCCCATCAACCAAAATTTGACATGCATACTTTTTTATTAATTAAAATTGCAATTAGTATTGAAACTTAAAAAAATATTTAATCAGTTTTTACCTTATGCCATCCTAATTGCGATTTTGGTGTTATGCTTGTCACAACAATAAAATATTTTATCTTAGAGAGCTGTAAAAACCAAGATGAGAAATTAATTTAATGTCAACAGAATTGTCAAAAAACTTGCCTAAGCTATGACACATTTTAACTTTAAAAACATGCAGCCCAAATTTAACATTTAGGGATACGTTTTCATTTTTCTTTAATTTTATGCCCTTTTATACCACGAGTAGTAAGATGAATCGGAACCTGCAAATTTAATCAAATTTTAAAGAGTGGTTTTAAAATGAAAATTAATCTCTGATGATCCAAATATTTTTACTCTGATATAAAAAGCATTTTTATTATGAAACTTATCTTTCCACATTATCGTTGCTTGCTCAAGAACAGGGGAGAACTCAATTTCTGAGCTGTCACAAAAAACACTCCAAACAATCAGTCCAAAAATGAATGCATTTTTAAACTTATCTTAGCTTGCCACTTTAACCATATGAAATATGAAATGAGGAATGACCATCAAAGCGATCTTTTGTAAACTGCAAACTTACTAAGCAGATGTAGTTGGATCTTATTTTTATAGAACTTTAATGCTGAACTAATCAGTGTGCTAAGCCGAAATATTTAATTTAGTTTTAGATTTGCAATTAGTTATTTGTTGTAAATTTTTTGCTATTCATCAGTCAAACTTTGGCAACCCAACGTCATCTTCCAGTCTTCGAATTTTCATTTCCACTCGTTTCATGGAATAATTGGATCCATGAAATTCGTACCAAGTTATGCCACTGCCATGAAGGTCGAAATTTCCGTAAACTCCATTCAGATTTGACTGTTTAAAATTGCAAAACAAGTATCCAGATTACCATTTTTAATTAGGAAAATTTTAAAATTTCGAATTATATTTAATTAATTGTTAATTATGCATCTTTACATTAGTGCACGCCTCATACCAATATCCTCCTTTTCTTGCCTGTGCACATACTTCTTCATCAGTACTATCATTGTCACGATCTTTAGTGGAAAATTGCATTTCATTGTGAAGTGCAAGGGAATCTCCTGCACTTCCTGCTGAACCCGTTAACAGTAAGTCTGTAATTATCCGTAGAGTTTGCCACTTGAAAGAAAGCGTACTCTGCGTATCTTTCCTCTCCTTCCCAGTCCATCAGGTCAACGCGAAGTTTAAAATTGGCAAGATGCGTAAGCTCGGATAGCAGCTCCAATCCTTTCATTTAAAACAATTTATTTAAAACCTGTCTTGATAATTATAAAAATATTTTTATTAGATTACCAAACCAGAAGCTGTCTGAAATTAACCCAAACCCACTTGCATATTCAGCCCAGTTCCTGTAAAAATCAACCTGTGGCAGGTCAGTTTCCCTCCTTCGTTGTATCACAGTCCACCCACCCGCCTCAGTTTCCATGTCGCAAAACACCTCAACCCCATTCCTGTATATAGTGTTTTTTACGGGAGGAAAGACCTTATAAACGCCACTTTTCGCATTTTGTCCCTTGTTCCGTGCAACCCTTAGAATATCTTCACAACCCTGTGGACGAGCAACAGGGTCTGAAAAAACAGTAGCAACAAAAAAGCAAATTAATAAAAAAATTGTTTTCATTCTGAATCTTTTAACCCAATAAAAACAAGGAAAATATTTTTAATAGACTTAAATAACTTTATGAGTCAAATATAAGACTTTGAATGATACTAACTGCCTCTTTGTTTGGATATTTATACTATTTGATAGAATTACGGAGATGCAAATTCAATTAATTTTTATGATGATTAAATTGTTCAAAACGATATCTACTAGGGATGATATAACGTATTTGATTGATTATTTTTTCAATGAAAAGCAACGATAAGCACGTGCATATGTGTAGCAACAAAACTTAACATTTTCCCTTTTAATCATTTTTACTTTATTTCAAGTAGAAAGTTCAAGTTTTTAAGATTCTACACGCGCAAGTTTTTATCTTGTTTTCCCCGAATTGAAAATAAAGAATGATCAATTTCACAATATTAAGCATTGAAATTACGTTTATACGACACTTAAAATTTGTATTAAAACATTAAACTATTTACCACTAATCAGATAATTTACAATTTATTGCATTCCACTCCAGTAATCCATCATTTTTCAATTAATCATTATCTGACAATAATTCTACATGTTTTATAAATTCAAATGAAATCTCAATTGTCATTTGCCATCGCAAACATTTATATTTACGAACACCTGAATAAATGGAGCGTGGAAGTGCGACACCGTTCTATGATCAATCAATCATTACGTTGGATAAATACAAGGAGATTGCCCGATTTATTTCCTAAAAATTCTCATCAAAGTCCAAAAACCATTTAGAAATTTAAGTATGACATGCTTGGTAATAACAATCATTGGTTCTATCAAGGTCTTTGGGGTATCAATGTAAATTGTGTCGAAGCACTTTAATTAAAATATTGTTAATCATCACCATCGAACACTCATCATAACCTATTTTTGGCTCCTAAAATTCAATTTGGAACGTGTCCATGTGCCAAAGTTCGATGTCCACTTTCTTTAAAACAATTTGAATAATGAGACGTGTCACACGAAAACACATGCAGTTTGTGTCAATTCTCCCGTAATAATATTTGACTGTTAAATTTGCCCCAATACTAGCTGCTTTGGAGGAGCAATCACGACAAGTGAAATCTTTTGTAGTAAAAAGGCATGTGCATTTATCTACCTGCCAACTCTAAACCACATTTCCCTTCATGCAAAAAAAATCGGAATAAACGTTGAATTTAGTAACATCCAGGAATTTCTTTTTATGATCAAACAAGCTTGAGCTTTAGTTCTATCATTCGATGTTGAATAATGATAAGATAAGCGTTAAAGTAAGGTTATGATGCAGATGCATAAACATATTGTGCCATACCTTATCTCATTCAATTATCTTTTTATTTATCAATTGCTTTACATCAACAGCCAAACTAGTACATTTTGCCTTTGAATTGACCGTTTATTTTTGAATGCCAGTTTCTAAATCCACGCTGTAATGCAATCCTTTCGTCACAATCAGAGTTGTCCCAAGTGGGAGGAGTGCAACCCTCCACCAACTCCTTCCTGTCACACGTTCCTAATTTTGGGTTAAAGGCAAGACCGTCTTTCCCCGCGCAAGTGAAAAATCTTTTGTAGGAGTAGTCAACACAGGAATAGTAATTATGACAGTCAATTGCCCGGAATTCACTCGATTCATTGCAAAAGCTGGAACCCTCCGTTTGAAGTGAAAGTGCTACCTCGTCGATAAGAATTACTGCATCGGGATGGTAGCCAACTCCTATTATTTCCAATTGGCCATCCATTTCAGCTTCAGTCAAATTAACCGGAAACGTTACAGTATGCCATTTTATTGCCGAGTCTTCACCAACAGAACAAGTATTTTCTTCACCACCTTCGCATGGGAAGAACCAAATTCCAGCCCTCCAATGTCCTCCAATATAATATTTTAGTGTTAAGTTTGCCCCAGTTATATTTCCAAAGTGATTAAAATCACTAAGACTTTTATTGAAGTAGAAACCATAAGAGAATGAACCATTAAAGTTGAATTCTCCAGTCCAAACCCCATTCCCAGTGACGCCTTCGTCCAATGGATACAACGTCGAGTTTATAATACTTGGCTTTGCATAACCTACTCCTGGAGATCTGTCAATCCAACCGTCCTCCCACCCATCCGCAAAGAATTCTTCTATATTTTGCCAAGTGATAACTGTCTTACGATTAGTTGATGGAGGGGCTGGCGCACTCCAAACGACTTCTAGTATTGTTAGAAAAACAACGCAGATGGAAATAAATACTTTAAAAGACATTTTCTTGTCTTGTAGGTTTTTTGCTTGAAATAATGAATAAGTTACTAAATTCCAGTCAGCTTCATTCAATACTGCGGGCTGTTTTTTATTCTCTTTTTATATAGTTCGGGGACTTCAAACTAATTATAAATACATATGGTTAGCCTTACCCGTAATTAATTAAGTGTCAACTCCATATACTTCAATTATAAAATTTTGTTACATTTTCCTTGTTCATAATCAGTAAAATACTAAAAATCATCAATTGACCCGATTCCAGTCATAATTTTGCTTCTTCACTAAAAGATAAATTTATAATTTGTTAAACACACAAGGAAAAATCCTCCAGCAAACTGACATTCAGCGATTAAGGAACATGTATGGTTGTTAACTTTTCAACGATAAAAAATTATATCGTCGCAAAAATAAAAAAATGCAAATTTTCAACTTCTGAGACGCGAAAGAGAATTTTATTGAACAATTTTTACTGATGTGTTCATAAATGTTTACACTATTATAAAAATAATAAACATGTAATTTTCAAGGAACCGAGAATGTAAGTCGGCAACTTTACTGCGAAAAAAACAACACATATCATTTAAGTTGTTAGGCAATACTAGCTGCTTAGTTTTGGCAAAATGAATTTCAATAATTTTTGCCATTTTATACCACGAGTAGTAAGATCAATCGGAACCTGCAAATTTAATCAAGTCTTAACGAGTGCTTTTAAAATGAAAATTAATTTCTGATGATCCAAATATTTTTACTCTAGAAAAGTATTATTATAAAACTTATCTTTCTACGTTATGATCATGCTCCCTTGTTCAAGAACAAGGGAGAACTCAATTTTCGAGCTGTCACGAAAACACAAGTTGCACCCAAAAATGATTATTTACATTTTCAAACATATTTTATTTTCCCACTTTAACCATATGAAATATGAAATGACCGCCAATGCGATCTTTTGTAAACTGCAAACTTACTAAGCAGATGTAGTTAGATTTTATTTTTATAGAACTTTAACCTTTAACTAATCAGTGTTCTAAACCGAAATATGTAATTTGGTTTTGGATTTACAATTAGTTAATTGTTGTGAATATTTTGCTATTAATCAGTCAAACTTTGGCAACCCAACGTCATCTTCCAGTCTTCGAATTTTCATTTCCACTCGTTTCATGGAATAATTGAATCCATGAAATTCGTACCAGGTTATGCCACTGCCATGAAGGTCGAAATTTCCGTAAACTCCATTCAGGTTGGACTGTTTAAAATTGCAAAACAAGTATGCAGATTACCATTTTTATTTAGGAAAATTTTAAAATTTCGAACTATATTTAATAAATTGTTAATTATGCATCCTTACATTGGTGCACGCGTTATACCAGTAGCCTCCTTGTCTTTCCTGTGCACAATGTACATTTTCATCCGCATCATTGTCACGGTCTTTAGTAGAAAATTGCATTCCATTATGAGCTGCAAGAGAATCTCCTGCACTTCCGCTGAACCCGTTAACAGTAAGTCTGTAATTATCCGTAGAGTTTGCAATTTGGAAGAAAGCGTACTCTGCGTATCTTTCTTCTCCTTCCCAGTCCATCAGGTCAACGCGCAGTTTAAAATTAGCAAGATGAGTAAGCTCAGATAACAAATCCAATCCTTTTAATAGAACAATTTATTTAAAACCTAACTTGTTCTTAATAAAAACCAAGTTTAGAGCTGATTAGCTTACCAAACCAGAAGCTGTCTGAAATTAACCCAAACCCATTTGCATATTCAGCCCAGTTCCTATAAAAATCAACCTATGGCAGATCAGTTTCCCTCCTTCGTTGAATCACAGTCCACCCACCCGCTCCAGTTTCCATGTCGCAAAAAACCTCAACCCCGTTCCTGTATATAGCGCTTTTGACGGGAGGAAAAACCTTATAAATTCCACTTTTTGCATTTTGCCCCTTGTTTCGAGCAACCTTTAGAATATCTTCACAACCTTGGGGAGCATAAACAGGGTTTGCAAAAGCAGTAGCGACAAAAAAGCAAATTAATAAAACGGATTTCATTTCAAAATCTAAACACAAATAACAAAAAAGATTTTTTAAAGTATTTAATTAACTTCGAGTTAATTATGAGTTCAAACGTTTGAATGAAGCCAACTGGGTCATTGTCAGGATATTTTATACTGATTTAATAGAATTATGGAGATACAAAATTCAATTAATTTGAACATTAACTTGTTCAAAACGAAATAAAGCATGAATGATGTAAATTATTTGATTGATTGCTTTTCAGTGAAAAACATTGATAAGCACGTGCATATGTGTAGCAGCAAAACGTAATTTTCTCCACTTAAACATTTGAAAGTTAATTAAAGTAGAAAGTTCAAAATTATAATTATCCGCACGCGCAAGTTTTTATCTTGTTTTCCGTAAATTGAAAATACAGAATAAAAATGACACAAAATTAAGCATTGAAATAAATATTTTCCTCTAATCAGATAATTTACAATTTATTACATTACATCTACATCTCAAAGTAATCCATCACTTTTCAATCAGTCATTAGCTGACGACAATACCAGATGGTTTATAAATTCAAATGAAATGCCATTTGTCATTTGCCATCGCAAATATTTATATT
The DNA here is from genome assembly GCA_036507315.1 of Lepidocyrtus fimetarius. Lineage (NCBI taxonomy): Eukaryota > Metazoa > Arthropoda > Collembola > Entomobryomorpha > Entomobryidae > Lepidocyrtus > Lepidocyrtus fimetarius. The sequence goes on along the minus strand of JAANSO010004204.1, from coordinate 2,408 downwards.
TACGAACTCTTGAAAAGAAGGAGCTTCCCAGTACGACGCCGTTCTATAATCAATCATTTATTTTCCAATCAATCATCACTTGTGATGACAAATCCAAGGAATTTGCCCTATTTATTTGATAAAAAATTCTCATCAAAGTCGAACATTTAGCAATTTAAGTAAGACATGCTTGGTAATCCCATTTATTGGTTTCATCAAGGTGTTGACTAATCACTGTTGCAAATTGTGCAAAACACTTTAATTCAACTATCGTCAATCATCATCATCATAACATAACCTTAGTTTTTGCCTCTTGCAAAACAAAATACATCGTGTCATTGTGCCATTTTAACGTTGGATGTTCTCTTTCTTTAAAACAATTTGAATGATGAGACAAATCACACGAAAACATGTGCAGTTTGTGTCCACTTCCCCCATAATAATATTGTTAAATTTACCCCAATCATGGCTTCTTTGGAAGAGCAATCGCGACCGTTGTTTTTTGGAACAAAAAGGCATGAACACCAGCGTGCCCACTCCAAATCCTATTTCCTTCTATGCAAAAAATCGGAATAAGCGTTTAACACAACACACAGGAATTTCTTTTTACAATCAAATAAGCTTGAGCTTAAGTTTTATCATTCGATGTCAAAAATTATAAGATAAATGTTAAAGTAAGGTTTCCATATGCAGATGCATAAACATACTGCGCCATAACTAATCTCATTCAAATATTTTTTTATTTATCAATTGATTTTATTTTATATCAACAACTACGCAAGTAATCTAGTACATTTTGCCTTTGATTTGATCGTGCATTATTGAATGCCAGTTTCTAAATCCACGCTGTAATGCAATCCTTTCGTCACCATCAGAGTTGCCCCTAGGGGGAGGAGCGCAACCCTCCACCAACTCCTTCCTGTCACAAGTTCCTAATTTTGGGTTAAAGGCAAGACCGCCTTTCCCCGCGCAAGTGAAAAATCTTTTGTAGGAGTAGTCAACACAGGAATAGTAATTATGACAGTCAATGGCCCGATATTCACTCGATTCATTGCAAAAGCTGGAACCCTCCGATGGAAGTGAAAGTGTTACCTCGTCGATAATAATAACTGGATCAGGAAAAATGGAGAATCCTACTATATGCAATTGGCCATCCATTTCAGCTTCAGTTAAATTAACCGGAAACGTTACAGTATGCCATTTTATTGCCGAGCCTTCACCAACAGAACAAACATTTTCCTTCCCACCTTCGCACGGGGAGAAAACCACTTCAGCATAATCCCCTCTAACATAATATTTTATTGTTAAATTTGCCTCGGTTATATTTCCAAAGTGATCAAAATCACTAAAATTTTTATAAAAGTAAAAAGTATTTGGGAGCTCTGCTCCAGTCCAAACTCCATTTCCAGTGACGCATTCGTCCAAAGGATACAACGTTGAGTTAATAATACTTGGCTTTGCATAACCTGCTCCTGGATAACTGTCAATCCAAGCGTCCTTCCACCCGTCCGCAAAGAGTTCTTCTATATTTTGCCAAGTGATGATAGCTGTCCTGGTTGATGGAGGGGCTGGCGCACTCCGAACGATTTCCAGTATTGTTAAAAATACTATGCAGATGGAAATAAATATTTTAAAAGACATTTTCTTGTTTTGGAGCTGTAGGTTTTGGTTGCTGGAAATAAGTACTAAATTCAGGTCAGCTGCAGTCAATACTGCAGGCTCTTTTCTATTCTCTTTTTATATAGATCGGGGGCTTCCAAATATTTATAAATACAAATGGTTGGTCTTACCCGTTAATTAAGTGTCAACTTCAATTATCAAATTTTGATACCTTTTCCTTGTTCATAATCAGGGCAATACTAAAATCGTCAATTTGACGCAATTACACTCAAAATTTAACTTCTTTTCCCTTAAAGCTATATTACATTGGATTTTACATACCAGGAAAAGATAATTTTAAACTGTTTTCCTGAACTTTCGAAAAAATGTATGCATAAAACTTAATACTTCCCAATATTCATTTTCGCACTTTCAAATTTATCAACTACATGTCAATCAAAAACAATATGCTTGACATAATTATCAATCCTTTGGATTCCGGAATTTCATTGCAGAAATCTTTTGTGGGAAAATTTTATCGTTACTTGCATAATATTCATACTAAAAATAAAAGAGTCAAGCGCGTGTTTATTTTTATTTTCATTTTTCCTTTTTTCCATCAGCAAAATAACCTGTCAAACTGACTTATTTGATTGACTTGTTGATTGATTGATTTCCGCAATCGTGTAGTAAATAGTGGATTAATGCCTCAAACAAATATTGGAAATGTAATTATTGCAAAAGTCTTCTGCTGCAAAAGAAGCTTTAAATTGTTCATACGTGGAAAACATAATTAATTTAGAGTTAATTAATTTTGGTATCAGTTTCCG
>JAANSO010004203.1:0-10356 GCA_036507315.1 Lepidocyrtus fimetarius | reverse complement strand
ATTCAACTTGTTAGAATAATTTATGCTTAAGACATTCTACCTTTTTAAATATTTCGTTGAAAGTTGCACTTAAATCCAGAAATTTTAATACGAAATTGCTATATTTATTACCGGCTAGAATGATATTGATAATTTTTATTGCAGCTACTGTGCTAAAAAATGAACATTTACTCAATTTTCTCCTAATTTGCCAATAAATTAACAATTGTAACCTCTTTTTATCAACAAAGGCAACATTTTACTTGGGTTATCCGTTAAAAAAATCTTTGAAGTTTAACTAGGTTCTTATCTGTATTAAATTACGTCAATGTAAACCAAACCTGACTTTGTTCTATCTGTCTAAGCGTCAATCCAGACTATTTGCTCGGATATATGCTGGACATTTACTAACAAGAAAACAGAATTTTTAAATAAATAAAAAATGATCGATCAGAACTTGTATGAATTGTTGATAACTAATTAGGCTAGAAGCACTTGAATAATGAACTTCTTTGCAGTAAATTAACATTTAAGAAAATCACAAAGTTGTTATAGATCAAATATAAATTAAGTTTCGTTGAAAATGTCCCAAGGTTGATTCGCTGTTACGTCTGTCCAACAGCAGCTCCATATAAAGCACACAAAATACTCTACAAATGATAAAAGCATTTGTAGCAAATTTTCTTCTGACAAACTTCCCTGTTTAACTAGTGTTTCGATGGATTTGTCAAAAACTTTTCAAAAAATAACATTTTCGTCAAAATCCACTTTTTATAAAAAAGGTAGTTTTCAATAAAAGTTTTGAAAATTACTTTTTGTGTACTCAAAACAGCAGTAATTAACAAAATGACATTTAAATATAAAGCCATAAAGAACTCTTATATTTTTCTGCGATTTTTCGTTAAAAATGAAACGGAAATTTTTCGGATTAATTTTGTCAACAAAAATTAAGAAAACGGGGCTCTGAAATTGCAGGATTTGACGCCGTTTTTATTAAGAAAAACCATTTACCTTAAATTGAAATATTCGGGAAAGAAATAAGTTTATTAGGCGACCGGAGAAACAAATTATGGGAAAAAATATACCTTGTGTAAAAGTAAATAATTAGTAGTATCCTTCAAGAATTTTACCTATACAACAATAAGTATTTTTTATTAAGAAACGAATAGATTCATCTGACAAAGATTTTATGTTCTTTTGCAAAATTTGGTTTTTATGAAAACGCCTTTGTTTCTAAGAGAACTTTTGATTAGAACCTTTCGATAAAATCGTCACATACGCAAAACGTTTTTTGATGAATCATTATACTACGTAGATTCCAATTGCTGATTAGTTTGTTAAATCCTAACTAATAAAATATTATAAGATCATTTTAGTATAGTAGTAAAACTTCATAATACCTAAAAGGGTAAAGCCTGGAAAGGTTACCTAAATGAGCTATTGAATGTTAATAAAATATAATAAAATACAACTTTTTTTCAATAACTGAATACATTATTCTCATATTCACAAATTGGCGACCATGAAAAGATTTTCTCTGCTGTTATAGTCACGTCTGCTTTTCAGAGCAGACTTTCTTGGAAATATTTGTACGATAGAACAATGAAAAAAATTGTTAGGATTTTTTGGTTAACATTTATATAAGTTAGGCCCACTTCAAGGTCATATGAAATTTACACATTTTGTTTACACAACTTGCAAAGTAAAATAATTTAAGTAAGTTAACTATATCAGGTTGATTTGTAAAAATGTTACGGTGTAATATTAACTATAAATCCAGGGCCTAATATTTATTTTATAAAGGTAAATAAATATCTGAAATATCGAATTATAATTATAAATGAAAGACAGCAAGCTTGCTTAGATACTTGCTCGAAGTTTGCAAAAAAACTTGCAAAATTTTCACTTTTTCCTGTTTAATACCTTCAATCCATTAATATATTAATCATAGCTGGCAGGTGGGTTTTATTAAGTAGTTGGGAATATGGGTTTTATTGGGTTTTTTGGGGTTTTCCCCACCACGATTTTACTGGGTTTTTTGGGGAAAATTCGTAAAATAGGTTTTATTAATCAATCACTATTATACAAGTTCTCAAAAACATTTCTCAAGTTTAATTTAGGTTTAATACTTCCGTATTGTTACGAATAATTCAAAATCTTTTCATGAAATAATTTCAGAATATTATATTTCAAGGTTACGTATAGTTACAACAATGGTTGTCAGTATTTGCGCTTTAACATTGTTAATTTTTTTGATGGGACAATATTTAGTTTTCGGGTGCAACTAATTTTCAATTATACAAAACGGATCGAACTGTACTTTTGAGGGGAAATGCAACTGATGTAAGCTACTTGTGAAAGATGAGCCAACATGGGATTTGGAAATTTATCTAAGGCAAAGATTTTTAACTGATTAAATTTTTTTGTTTAAAAATAATTTCAGCAATGATAATTTCCAATGATGTCCAGCCTAACAAAAAACAACAGTAAATCGACGGTGGCTCTAGGATCTTAATCTGCCCTCGTCAAGGAAAATGACTATCTCAAATTTTTATAGTCCAGCAAATTGGCCATCTCATACAAGTATTGCAGGAATGGTCGATTAACATGAACAATTTGCAGGACAAACCGTATAGTTTTTTAAGAATTATGGTTTAACGAATTGGCCGTTAGTTACAAATAAAATATGTGTTGTTCTTTATACTTTAAAGCTTTTCTAACTCAAATATTTTTGAAGCAGTTGCAGTAGTGACAGCTATTCATTCTAGCATACATTGGTTAGTTTTAAGCTTCCTTGACCCAACGGGAAAAACGGAGGAAAAGACCGTTATAAAATTTCTAGTTGCAACTAATAGCATGTAGCATATCGTTTGAACAGTAACAACTTGTAGGCAGCGATTTTGCACTCACTTTTGCAAGTTTGTAAACGGTTTTCGCAAAAATTAACACATTTACAAAAAGTATTACTGAATTCAAGTTCCAAGTAATATAACGATAATTTTTGAATAGAATTTCGGTGTGATTTGCACATTTTGAGCAGGTGTTTACATCCACGTTAAAATTTAATAAAAGGCAGCAGCCTAATTACAATATTAAAAATACGCACAATCGTTTGTCTCGTCGGATAATGGCCGAACATTAAGCCACCCGAATGCTAAACCATCGTCTTTTTGGCCTGTGCAAAATGAATTCTTAGAATTGCACATGAAATATTTGCAGTAGTAATGGAGACATTTTTCCAAAGTAGTTTCTTTCATTACTGGTAGCCAACATTTATAGGCTTAACTTATTTATTCGTTCATATGGAAAATTACGTGCAATCAATGTATTAATTTTTTTAATTAAACTGTTATTTTGAACGTATCGAAAAAAGAAAGAATAACCTCCGTAATAATATTGTCAGTAACGTATCTCAATAGTGAAAGCAAAGAAGTGTAGATCGACAGGTTCACAGGGACATTCTCTATTAGTAAGTCCGACGCTTTTCATTTTGACTATTTGAGGTTTTGTTTCATTCCAATATATGAGCCAAGTTGGAAAAACCTTTATTCAAAAAACAATTTTTTTATTGGATAGGGCTTTTTAAAATAACCCATTTTTACCCCTGTAATTTACATCATCATAAAATTTCTAAAGATAACAGAAAGACCATCATTTTTCTATTTTAGGCTTCCACTTATTCGTTAGTACAAATGCTTAAATTAAGAAAGTTTTTTTCAATTTCGTAAAGATGCGTAAGGGCAACTAGAATGGTGATTTTTTAATTTACTGTGGCATTATTTTTATCCGTGCCACTTAAAAAATGAACAAAGCATCAGCGAAAAGCTTGTAACGTACGACCATACTCCTGTATATCGATTCCTGCCAAAAGTGAGTGAGGAGGAGGTTGTTTCTCTGTTCCTCTAAATTTAGCTTTCAGGCGATACTCAAAGATTAAAAACGTTATATATTCAAAACAAAAATTAATTTTCATGATTTTGAAGTCAAAATGGGGTAATCCAATTGAGCAGAAACAGTTCATTATAGCTATCGAACTTTGTGCGCTTGAAACACTTAAGTGACATTTTTCCAAATAACATTTATTATGCTCAAATAGTTTGTTGCTCAAGTTGTTAAAATATCGATTCATGTCCAAAATAATGTTTACTAGTCATTTAAACCGAAGCTAAAAAATGTACATGCTAACCATGTAACTTAAAATTAAAACTACTATATTGACAGCTAGGATAGAATATGTTTCATTGAATTCTACATGTTTTGAAGCATAAGACAACATATTATTACTAGCTTAAAAAGCTGGTTTTGAAATCGACCTGTTAGTCTGTCTGTCTGCCTGTTTTAAGGATAACTCAAGAACGCCTGAATGGATTTTGCCCAAATTTGGCAATCATGTAGATTCAACCTTCGGACAGAGCTGTATTGTTTTTCAGCAATTAAGCTTTAACGGTTTGACCGTCACTAATGAAAGTTTGTACTGCTCTGCAAATTTACAATGAGTCTTTGGCATAAATGTATTTTAAGATCAATTGCGTTTGAGTAATTGTAGACAAATATTTAGTACGATAGCAGAAAAGTTTTATGACAAAGATGGTGTAGGCGCCAGCAATATTGACATATTGGTTAACGGAAGGTGACCATAAAACCTTTTTAAATTGTAACCTATGGTATGTAGCATATCATTGAAAAGGTGATGACATGCAGACAAAGAATGAGCAAATTTTTTGCAAAATTACAAACGGTTTTTGCAAAAACAAATTTTGGGTCATTTGAACAAAAGCTTCCAATTCAAAGCATAAGCTTCGACAGAATAGTCGGTAATAACTTTGCAAAATGCCGATTCACAAAAACGATTGGCAATAATATGCAAATTTTCAAGCTAGTGTCTATGCAGGCTTGCCACTTTTTATTATTTGTATCAAAATTCCATTTGTTACTGTAAAGGTTTCCTCGTCAGTCAGTTCATATTTGATTTAGTCTATTACAAATTAGGAGCCTGAGATTGTAAGAGGGGAAAGATTGAGTTATTAAGGAATGGTAGAGATGAGGAACTTGTAGGTTTGAGAGTGAACAACGAAATGATGAATGGAAAATTGATTAGAGTAAAAGAATACCTAGGCTCATATTTTTTTGATTTTAGAAAACCAAAGGATAACATTCAAGCGGTATAATCTTCAAAACATGGTGAACACAATCAAATGGAGCATATTCTGGCTCCTTTTGCATCTAGTGTTGCAAAGTCAAGGATTTTACAAACACCGGACATATTTCTCTACATTTTTAAATCAGTCAATTTTTCCATCTGTTTTCGCGGCAGCTGAAGAAAAATACTTGAACTACCGCGACCACCTTGTAAATTTGGATGCCGTTCTTGCACAATTAAAACCCAAAAATGAAGCAGTTGAAAAAGCGCAGGTTAGGATGGGTTACATACTCGGTAACGCGAAAGTGGCAAACTATATAGTCAGCTCCCCAGAAGACGGAATTCTTCGCCAGTTAAAGTTTTTCCATATCCAAAGAGTATTCGACTCTGACTCGTACTTATATAACCGCAACATTGAGAAAATGATTGATTTATCTTACAAAGTGGCAAAGGAAGCACAAGTGACAGTAGCAAAATGGGATTACATGGATAGAGTATGCAACAACTTTATGAAACACATGGTTCTAAAATTTAATAGCAATACATATTTTGAGAACAAATACCAATATTGGGAAATATACGAAGCGGCAATAACTATCTGCGATGGAAACAATCCGGAAGTAAAGGAAGCACTGGCAGTTCAGGATCAACTAGAAGAGCTAGTTTTTACAATGTACCGGGCAGCTCTGTTCCTTTTCTTTGATACAATGGTTTACGCATTGGATTTCAGTAAGTCTGGACAGTTCAATGGACAACCCGCCGCCCCTGCTGGAGCCCAACTTGGCCCGATTGAGCAGATGTGGTATGAAATAGTACAGTCAGGGAAAGAAATTGAAAAAGGATTGGAAACTATTAAAACCAGGAGCGCTAAGGACCCTGCTAATTGGAAAGAAATTTACCAATCTTTACTTGACATCGTTTCAAATAGAGATCCGGAATGGAATATGCTATATGTATTTAATAGAGAACCTGATTCTATCAAAATTGAAGAATTTTTAACCAATTACAGAAAAGGACAAATAGAGGACTTGTACAACAAAGTTGTTGGACCCGGAAAGGAATTCTTAAAAAAATACTGGAATGTTTACAAAGATAATCTAACCTACTTTAAAATCGAATCCAGCACTGACGAATTTAATAATAAATATTTTTACGGTAGTGTGGCTGCGGTTTATGCGGGAACAGAAACAGTTGACACCAGTTATGATGAGTCAAAAGGAAGAGATAATTTGTTAAATGCTGGCTTTAACAATGTTGTTCTTACGTGGCTACAATTCAAGCGATTGAATGCAAAAATAAAATGCCATTTGAAACAAAACTACTGGGATTTTTTGCGACCTGAAGTCATCAAGAAAAGCCAGCAACCGCTATGGAGGGTCTTTGGAGGGATATCGAAAACTATTTTCGAGCCCTGTAGTAAGTGGAAATGCATTTATTTTTTTTAATTTTAATTTTTATTAAATTTTATATTTCTTTTTCAGTTCACAACGATACGGACCTGGTGGGCACTTGCACAAAAGAAAACCACGAGATTTGCATGCCAATGAAGTACACTTGGAATCAAATGGAGAAAATGGACGAGGACGAGGATCGTGCTTACACTTTTTTAAAACCGGATCCCATATTCAAGCCAGTTATTCTCCCGAATGGAACAATGACATGTGAAGAAACTGAAACCTTCGCTGTTCCTTTAAGTCTTTGTCGCTGCGGTTTTCGAACCGACTGCGGCAAAGACTTGGGGAAGAACCTGACTTGTGTTTTGCAGGTGAATGACAGTTTCCGCAAACAATGCAAAGGGTCCATAGGGTACCCTTGCAAGACCCTTCCATTTGGTCCGGGACGACATCATGAAAGTTGCATTACTGGGTATTGTAACATGAGACTTAATTCGTGTGAGAAAGATCCGCAATTTTATCCACTCATTTATTCCGGTCAGCATAGAGCTGATGAAATCTAAAAAACAGAAGTAGGTCGTAAATTGTTAGCAAATATTATTAGCAAGTAAAAATAAATTATCAATGGTTTTAAGTTCTCATAGCGTTTTCTAATATTTGTAATGTCTAAGGTTTTATTTTAATTTCTTTAGTTTTACTCAAATTGTGTAAAACGTTCTTTAGAAATTCTATTAAAAAAGCGGGTTTCAAAGTTTAATAATATTTTATCAGAAACTTAAATATTTTACTTAGCAATGTGTTCAATTTTAAAATCACTTGGTTTTTTATCGTGTAGTCTTACAAAATTTCACTAGATACAAAAAATTCTTATAATAAGCTAAAATGAGTATTGTAATATTCAAATTATTAACTATAAATCTTACAAAATGGAATAAAACTTGTTAAAACGCTTTGTTTGTCCATACATTTCCTCAGACTAGTCGTTAGTTTATTATTGAAATTATCTTAAAAGTTTTCATCCTTATTGAGTATTCCAAAATACGCACGTGAATCATTAAACGGCTATTAAATTACATTTTAGAAATTACATTGACAAAGATAGGTGCAATTATTGACAGAAGCAACGATAAGACTACAAAATTTATCATTCAGTTGATAAGGGCTTTACCTGTCGCATTTTTAGCCATGGCTTCGTAATAAAAAGGTAGGCTTGCCTGTTTTTAATGGTTTAATTAATTTCAAGCTGATATTTATACCAAATTTTTGTTAAGTTTTAACGTTTTTGTCTTATCTTGCCCCATCCATGCTACATTTTTAAAATTTTTAGCCAACTTAAAATCTCATTAACTTATTTTCATCTTGTAAAATGATTGTCCAAGTCTAAATTTATAACTGTCTGGACATTCAAACTGTTAAAATTCACGTCAATTTTTTATCCAAGGTTCAGAAAAACACCTTCCAAGTAAATTTTTTGCTAGTTTAATTAAAAATCTTAATAGAAACGCACTGATGAAAAATATCAACCTCACTTTAATCATACAACGTTCTTAAATCTTTCATTAAAGGAATGACAATGTGATTGTGCAGCTATCGATCTGACCTTGTATAAGACAATGAATTATTAAATCTTGAAAACGAGACTTCCTTCCATTTCACTTTCATAACAAATTATTATTACACAATTAATTCTGTGTCATAACAAAAATTTGTATTCGACCTAACATAATAATACTTCTGTGAATTTTACGAAGATGAATTCCTCCAAGGTGAGTTGTTCCTCACAATTTAACTGCAGATCTAACGCTGACAGTTTCCTGGCTGATGTCAATAAAGTTTTAATGAAAAATATTCCGGTGTAAGATAAAGTTGGATTCTGAAATTAATAAATAATTGTTAATAGTCCTTGTGAAGTTCATAAAAAAGATAAATAAAAACTCCGTAATTACACAATTGGACTTCTCACTTGCAAACGGACTGGGTAATTGTCAAAGGCCCTGGAGCTCTTGTTTAACTTGAATGACCTGTAATTTACAAGCAAGTTTTTATTTTTATCCAATCTCAGGGAGAATTGTTGAAAGTTGGACATTTTCATACACCGTTGGCATTACCGGAACAAAATATAAACATTTCTATAACCAATTATTAGTTTGACTGAACCAAAATAATTACGAAATGCTGAAAAATTAAAATTATACTGTTAAAATTGAAAATATATTAATCTGCGCAGTTTTTAGTCATCCCTTCTTGACTTATCTCACTCCCGTCCCAATAATAATTGAAAGATATTTTAAGAAACATTTCAAACGGAGTATCCAAATCCCTTATTCCACTACGGTTTTTATTAACTGCATCATACTTTTGACAATAAATTTTATTAGAATTCAAAAATAGTCCGTAAAATATTTTGTAAAACTGAAGCAAAATAGAAAAATAAAATTAGCCCAATTCTGTGGCATTGAACAGGTGATCTGGTTAGCAAAAGGATTTTAGTAGGGTTTTCCTCTCTTTACTTTTAATCCCTACACAAATTTTACCACGCTGCATTAGCGAGAACTAAAATTATTGCAACTCTTTCAATATTAAAACTTAATACTGTTGAAGTATTTCTGCGCTCATAAGGCAAATAAAAAAGTGATGATGTAAATCATTGAGTCATTTATTGGACTGTCCGTGCTTCTACATTTGCGAAGAAAATTGAACGGTTTGCAATGCTGGAATACTCACTGGGATGTCTTTGTATTGTGAGTTTTGGCTTTGTTCATCGCAAACTACGCTTCATATTTGCATGACTTTTGTATGGAATATCCAAAGTTACATTTAACAACAGACTTTTACACGCCGAGCTTATCATTTTGCGTTTATATCAATACATTCCTAAATACAGTAACGAAACAAGCATAAATGATGCTAGGCTTTTAGGTAATAATCTTTTTACTAAAATTATGCAATGTTTTATTGCGCTTTATTGAGTGTAGCCAGCAATTGGTTAAAAACAGGAATGGATGGAGCAGTGGAACAAATGAAGATTCCCATGCCGGAACTCAATAATTTTGCTGTATTTTTCTGCAATATTGTAATGGAAAAAAGACAGTTTGAAATGCATTAATTAAAAACAAATCTACAAAAATTTAACCTTGGGTGTGCCAATCAAATTAATAGTAAATGGTTTCTTTTTGTTTTTCATCTCTTCTTGCCCCTTTCACAAAAACACAAAAGCCAACTCAAGCGTCCATCACCTTAAAACATTCATTCAAACTATACAAAGCTCTATTAAACTTGCAAAATTTCTAAAGACAATAAAGTATCTTTCAAATCATTATTTAAAGCATACCTTTTGCTTTGGAAGACTTAAATATTTAAATTATTTATAAATTACACTGCAAGTCTATGAAATGTTTTTAGGAAGCAACATTCTCACAGTGCCCCTGCTTACTACTAATTGGCGTTGCTTCTTAAAAACATTAATTTGTAAATGAAAGGAACAGAGTTAAATATTTCAAATATTTCATAATCTGTAAATACATCTCCAGATGCTCAGAAAACTATTTGGAAAGATTATATTCGTTAAATTCATTAGAATTTTGTGTAAAATTATTAGTTAGCTACACTAGATTTATTTAGCTACGTTTTATAAAGATAAGGCTGTTTTATAATTGCAAATTACAGATTAGCATTTCTATTAGCAAGAAAACTAACTAAACAGTATATTTTTTAAAAAATAAATTCAAGAGTTAGTTCAGTGAAATCCTGCGAATTCATTCAGGTCATTCAAACCTTTTTAAAAGTCAGTAGTATTTTCGGAATCCCCATACAAAATTACCTCAAAATCAGTCTCAGTTAGGT
>JAANSO010004202.1:0-10360 GCA_036507315.1 Lepidocyrtus fimetarius | reverse complement strand
CTTCACGCAACTGAAATTTTGTAGTCAGTAAAGTACACATCATTATTGTTCAATGTGGTTATTTAGGAAAAACTTGAAATGGGATCAACAAGGCACCTCCACCATCAAAATCCCTATAGTTCATTCCTCCGTCTTGTTATTACATAAACTCTATGCGCTTAAAAAGAAAATGATAAGCAAAAGGAAATAGTACAAAAGGAAGATTTAAAATGGCCTATCCTGTTTTACCTTTAAATAAAGAAGATGATTTTTCCTTGTATCCTATCCTATAGAGAATTCCATCCGATTAAAGTTTTTTTATGATGACAGGTTTAAGGAAAAATCTTCTGTATTTATATATAATTTAACGTAGACAAGTGAAAACTATAAATGAGATCAGTAATGCCTTTTTAAAGACTAAGATAGAAATCAAAGGAAGCAAAATGGCTTTCTGATTCCAATTTTAAAAAGAATCTTTAACAATTGGATTTCCTTTTTACATTTCCTTCTTATCCCAAAATCCTAAGAAATAGTAGTAAAAACTTTTACTGGCTTAAAAAAGCTAATCCCATTTTGTCGTAACGAAAACCATTTTGATAAAAAAACTTTTAGAAGACGTGAATCCGTATTAATGGTCTGTAATGAATGGCTTTAAAAATACCTTTAAAATCCCATTTTCATTTCCTTTTTGCATTATAGCAAACTGTACCACAAAAGTAAAAAAAAGTAACTTGACTTGATTTTCATTTTTTGTACCCGTGAGCAAAACCCTATCTGCATTATTAAACCAGGGTGCGTTGTTTTTACCTCTTCTTCAACTGTTTAAAGATTAGCAAAAACTTTTTCTTGAACAAACATTGAAACGGTGATGGGATGCCGTCACTTGATCTCACGATGATGTTCGGAATTGTTTGAAGGTGTCTTTCATTCTCATCATTCGCCCTACTCCTCCTTAAAGCAAAAGCAAAACCGGACCAAAAGATAACGATGGTGGTAAAAGAGCGATCACTCGATCACTGTTTCATATACAATCACCATCATCAGGATCGTTAAGAAAAACACCCATAAAAATATATCACATCATCATCATCATTTTAAACAGTTAGCCGTCTTCTTTTAAAGTACTTCCCTTCTTCACCATTAAGAAAACCTCTTCTTGTTGGCCATCAGCTATGAATGAATTTAATGCAATGGTGCTAAATATTAATACTTTAATATATTTATAAAATGTGTAAGATAAGCCAAAGACAATTCAAAAACCGCGTACTCAACTTCACCTACTTTAAAAGATCACATTACGGCCTGTTAAGAGCATGTATTATTATTATTGCCAATTCATTCTGCCTCAAGCCACAAAGAAAGTTTTGTATTTCAAAAAGTCGTATCAAAAGCAGAGGGAGCTCTGTCTGAAGGACATAATTTAGTAATGGATTTGCAATAAATAAGAAAGTCTACCTAGTTTTATCTCTACCTAAATCTCTACATGATACAAAAACTTTTGTGTATAAATATGATTTTGAAACAGAGTTGGATCTTAAAGTTTTTCTTAATACACTGCAAGATTTTATATTCTCGGTTTATTATACCTTTTTAATTTTCATAATTTGCAAAGTAAACTTAAAATAATGAGAGGAATCAATAAAAAAACCTTCCCCTACTTAATTTCTATCTCACACTTAAAACTCTTGTGGTTGCCGATTGCAAACATCTTACAGAGATGTGCAGATGATTGGAGTGGATATTATCCCTTCATTTCCATGTATAATTAGCTAACGAAGTAAATAAACCGTGAGGCAACAATGAAGTCTGCGAAAACCACTATCGCGTCATCATCAACATCGCGTATTATTCAAATTGTAAAATCAACAAAGCATGGGTATCAAAACAAGCCTTGTTTTTATAAAGTTTAGCGATATGTGTGTTCCTTCTTATCATTTATAATCTGCATCTCCCTATCATTATCAGCGGTATTACTCATTAGCAAATTGCTGCTAAATAAATAATCTTTTTGTTCCTTCCTCTCATGCATAATCCGAAAAACAAACTTTTTAAGAAACATGGAGACAGTGTTTTAGTGACGCTGATTTTTACCTGGTACATCATTTAGCTCCATCATTCTCATCATCTTTTTCTTTAAGAGGACGTCAACGACAGAAAACAAGGGGAATGAGTGAGGAGCAGCAGCAGCAATTGCAATGGCTCTACATCATGAACGTCTAATTGAATGTCCATAAAAACTTGAATAAGGTTGTGTGTGCAATGTTTATGTAGATAATCATAGACATCTCTTCTCCCTTATAATACCAGGTAATCCCAGAGCTTCACCTTATTCCTTGACTAAAAAAATATGCCGTTGCTTTTCCTTTTTGCAGAGAATTTTCTTCTTCATCGCTCAAAAATTAGGCATCCCTCATTTTACATAATATTACAATAGCAAACATGAAAAATACATTCGTATTTTTTGTACAATAAATTCGCAGCGTGTCGGCTCGTTTGGCTAATCGAGACTGTGTCCGATGGTCTGCAGGGGTGTATTTGTTGCGGACAGAATACTAGGCTAAAATGCCAACATACTTATTATTATTACTCTTTGGGAATAAAAAGGTATTTTTCATGAATTTTTCTTCAGCCTTCAGCATCCTCGTATGGCAAATACGAGAATTCACTCGTTAAAGGAGTGTTTCGATTGTATAAAAATCTGTCTTGTTTCCTTTGCGCACATTTATCAAAATCACGGAGATGATCATTACGATGATTTTTATTCAGACGAGTGGATCCAGAAAAAAAAATCGGCTAAATTTCAAACCATGACATTTTACCCCACTCTTTTTACTAAAAAAATTCATGCATAAATTATTATGTAATATGGATTTAAAATGAAGTTTAGGTGAGGGAGATGGAATTATTGCAAAATGAAGAAATTCTTTAAAAACTCAAACGGAGCTATTTTATGTGCTATTGACCTTCTCTACCAACAAAAAATAAACTTTTTATAAGATAGCCAAAAAGTCAGGAACCAATTCAGTTTTATTGCAGTTTCTTTTACATTAGCCTTGTCCTGCGGCAAAAACTCTTAGCACAAAAGTCAAATTGCGTTTGTAATTTAATTCATAATAAAATTACATTTTTTGACGTTTCTGGATTTTTTCACAAAAATATAACCTTATCACGCGACAAACAATGATGGAATTAATACTGAGTGCGTGGCATGATGACTGATTATAAAATTGCTGAATTAAAAATTTCCACCACGACAATTTCTTCCTTTCCCGTTAAATTCTATGTAATCATCACTCACTCATTTTTAACATCTTCCAATAATGGAAGAATCTGAAAATGGAATATTATCCTACTTAAGATAAAAATCTTTAGCTTCATTAAACCAAGCTTTTCTTAGTCTAAACTCTGTTCAGGTGTACATCACCGTAAAATATTCTTTTTATACTTCGTCAACCACTTCGTGAAAGATTGTGTGGGAGTTCATCCTCTCTTGTCTGTCAGCATCAGTTAGAAACTAGCAACTAACGATAGGAGGATGGTCCAAGAAATACAACAACACTATTACCATTTATTATTATTGTTATTATTATTGCATAATTATTGAACGGACGGATGAAAAAATAGGCATATTTATTGCTCGTTAAAAATACTGTAGAATATAAATTTGCATGTGTTTGAGTGAAGAAAGCGCTAACCGCCTCTTTCTTTCATCTTTTAAGTTTTTAGCTGATACTACAGCTTGAGTATAATTTTATAAGTCTCCCATTCTTCCAAGTCCAACCCAGGTGTCAATTTTGTAAAAAGCTTGAATCAAGCAATAAAGGTGTCAAAAGTCCTTAAAAATGTTTAATAAAAGTGTACGTGCTCTCAGCCCCTTTTCATCAAATGAGAGAATAGATCGCGCCTATCATTATACTAGTGAACACCCCGGTTCATAATGAACCGAGAAAAAAATATACCAGTAACTTAACCCGTAATTTTCCATTCGCCGTGCTATAATATGGAAAATGGTTTGAGTATAACACCCCATGAGACAACCGCGTGTTGCCCACACCATAATTAGTGTTTTAGATCTAATACACCAACTTTGCCCACACCCTCACGGAGGAAACACCCACTCGTTGGGTGGTAACACCCCCACCCACCCGTTGAGAGGTAACACCCACATCCAGCCAATGAGAAGTAACACCCACACCTACTCATTCGGAGGTAACACCCAAAATGGCCCGTTGAGGGGTAATACCCACACCCACCCAATGGGAGGTAACACCCACATAAATATAAAGGTAGCACAGCACCTGTAAAAACTGCATGCAAAACAGTAGCTGTGGACTAATAAGCTGCTAATTTGAATACGAATGCGGTAATTAGCTACGTAGAAATCATTGAAATGGACGTCGGATTTTTTGCAAATATTGCAAAAGCCATAATCGAGGGAATGTTCTTTTTGCGATTCCCGACGCCTATGGACTTTAAGGAATCGATTGATATAAAATTTATTTTACCAAACACCCGGGTTTCAGTGTAGGAGGGATCAAACCAAGATCTCCCATTGCTCGTTATATATATAGATAGTGTCAGTCAGCGTCATGCAATGCACGGAAGGCTTCAGGTTTGCATAAAAGATCCCAGCATTTGGTATCAGAAATGAGATGAATTAAATAAGATTAGATCAAGTGTGTTAAACGTGCAGCAAAACGTGTCTTTATTGAATAATATTACGCAATAATTTGAAGTACAGAAGCTACTTCTATAATTCTTTAAACTAGGTTGACTTAACTGTTATGTTTTGCTAAATTGCAGTCTTAGCATTTGGCACATATTTTAATATGTAAGAATATGGTAATATCAAACATTGTAAATTGATTAAGTAGGTAAAAATGTTTGTAATCCTAAAATCACTTCATGATTAGCTTTGGCACAGCATTTGGAATGGGAAATGGGTCGTGCTTATCTCGAATAATTGTAACTCTGTCAATTATTTCACCCGCCTGAAAAAATTAATTAATCTTTAATTGATCTTTAACTTTTTTCTTGATCGGTGAATGGTATAATAAAGACCTTATCATCGGAGACTTGTTCCAGGTAAAGGTGGCTACTGTTAACAACGTTTAACCTGGTATAGCCATAATCAGTGCTTCGATAAGCTGTCCAGTCTGGGATGTACTTAACGAACTCGTCATGTCTTTCCTTACAGCCCTGTTAACATAAAATTCTTCACCTATAAAATTATAATTTTAAAATAAATTGTGTAATATTACCGCAGATCCTGTAGTTAGATGAACAAGACCCTTTTGGTTTCGATAAGGCTCATTTAAAGACCCATTCATAACTTTTCTGTTGTACATGGGGAACATCCTTTCGTAGGAGTGTTCATGTGCCCAAATGCTCAAATCAACTCCGTAGTTCATAAACATGTCTTCAAGGCCAAACCTTCAAAGTAATTTTAAAGTTATGTAATTTAATGTAAACTTGTTGTTGTGTATATTTCAATTCATACCAATGCAAAAATGGCACTCCGATACGAACACGAGTTTCATGTTTTGTACAGTCATCAGTGTTATTATTGGAGCAGTACATTGGTCGGTTGACCAAATGTGATTATCCAAGGACGAAGGGCTCGGTTTTCTGGCTTGTTTGCTTCCTGTTAAAAAAGAGCTTAATTTACAAAGAAATTACGTAATTTAATAGAAATTGCTTACTTTTAAATCATTCTCAAGCCAGTAATATTGATCAATGAGGGGACTCATTCCGTAGTTCAGGAAATAGTAGAATTCCGTTGAAAACGAGATAAAATGGATGTTAAAAGAATAGTACATGGCTTGGGTGTTCCCAGGCATTGTAAAGCGGTTCTTGTAGTGTGCAAAATTGCTTAAAAATTGAAGATTAACATTAATTAAATGTCTTTTTACGAAAATTAATTAGAGCCTTACGATTCCGATTCATGATTTCCTGGACAAGTCATGTAAGGGACGTAGGCAGCAATCGGTTGAATCTGGTCCATAAAAGCGTCTCCAACAAGTCCATTTTGCTATAAAATCATTAAAATTAAAGTAATCTCAATTAAGAATTAGAATCTCATTCCGTAGTTGAGGAAGTAGTAGAATTCCGTTGAAAACGAGATAAAATGGATTGGTCCCATGTTAAAGGAATAGTACATGGCTTGGGTGTTCCCAGGCATTGTACAGCGGTTCTTGTAGTGTGCAAAATTGCTTAAAATTGAAGATTAACATTATTTAGTCTTCTTACGAAAATTGATTAGAGTCTTACGATTCAGATTCATGATTTCCTGGGCATGTCATGTAAGGGACGTAGGCAGCAATCGGTTGAATCTGGTCCATAAAAGCGTCTCCAACAAGTCCATTTTGCTATAGAATGATTCAACTGTTTAAGTAATCTCAATTATGAATTAGAATTAAACATTTTGCTTAAAATCCTACTGAAATCATGTCGTATGCAAAATCTCCGACGTGAATGATTGCATCATATTGCCCCAGTTGTACTTCATTTCCAAGATCTCCGTAAATTGCTAATCTTGGCAGCCAATTTGTGTCATTTGGCATTAAATGTCTTGTTACGAAAATTGATTAGAGTCTTACGATTCAGATTCATGATTTCCTGGACATGTCATATAAGGGACGTAGGCAGCAATCGGTTGAATCTGGTCCATAAAAGCGTCTCCAACAAGTCCATTTTGCTATAAAATTATTTAACTAGGTTATTTAAGTAATCTCAATTAAGAATTAAGCACTTTGCTTGAAATCCTACTGAATTCATGTCGTATGCGAAATCTCCGACGTGAACGATTGTATCATATTGTCCCAGTTGTACTTCCTCCTGCAATCTTGTCAAAGACTGGGCGTTTTCATTTCCAAGATCTCCGTAAATTGCTAATCTTGGCAACCAATTTGGGTCACTTGGCATTGTTCTGAAGTAGAAGAGGTCGGACCAACCTTGATCACTTCCACAGTGGTACTCTGTTTAATAAAAATTTGCTCAAAATGAAACCAAGACAGAAATGTTGCGTAATAGTATAAAAGCGCACTGTATTCCTGTCCTGGGTCGAGGTTTTTAAGGGTCACGCGATGAATAAACTGTTTAAGTTGCAAAGGACCCGAATCAGTGAAAGCTTGTCGGTATCCATGCGCCCTTTGTTCGGAAATCGTGACCTTTCCAAATTCAACAACTGAGGATTCCGTTTCACTTAATGTGCTCCAAGTTATGAACATTTCCGTTGGGTTATCTTTGGAAAGAATTTAGTTTTTTAATCAGTTCGAATTTACACGGTTTGGAATGGTTTCAAGCTTACTTCCATACGAAATGTGGACATGTCTGGGTTGATAGTAATCAATCAGCTTCCGGCCTTCGATGTATAAAACATCTTCAAGTTTTGATTGTTTAGGCTTGGGCTGCTGGGATTCAATTTCATTTCCTGTTGGGTAATTTCGAAGAGTTAGCGTTGGAGAAGCACGTGCCAATGCAAGACAAAATAGCCACAAAAGTGGAATGTGGCACTTCGAAATCTTCATTTTGAAGCCTTTTCAAAGAAACACTTACTAACTCTGCTTGTTATGTAATCACTACCAAAGTTGTTATTCAGCTGGTCTGCATCCAGCTTAAAAGTAGTGTAATGTCTTACTGGACAAATAATTTAATTTATCTGTCAAGTTGTCTGGAGAATTTGTTTTGCTTTGAGTTTACTGACAAGGGAATAACATGCGATATGAATTGAAAGTTTGACAAGCTAATGGTGGTTTTTGTTAATGGAATACGCTGTCAGTATTAAGCCCAAGTTAAGCATTATTTTTGTTCATGGACGACCTTTATAAAACTAATCACATTTTAAAGCTGATTAAAAGCCATAACAGCAAAATGTTTATGGTTTAGGGAACAGCTTTTGATATACTGGTATATATAGCGCAGCAGTTTTTCGCTTTAGATAATGCATCCGTCGATCGATACATCAACAATTTGCTGCGCTATTGTAATGAGCTATAATGACATACAATGGACTGTTCCATATTTGTCAATGTTTATATGCTTGAGTTTGTCTTAAATATGAAATTACGTTTTATTTTTAAAATTAGGCAAGCCAATAAAATGGAGTCTGGGGATGAAGATGACGCTTTCACGATGGGGGAAAAGGAGTGGGAAAAAATGAACAGAAATATGACAAAAGTATGTAGTAAAATAAGGAATTAATTAATAGTGTTTAAAATTAAGATAATAAAAATGATGGTGGCAGGTTTTCATTTATTTTTACAGCAAGGCTACCGCGAAGGGAAAAACGATGGAAGGGAGAAAGGAATGGAAGAGTTAAAAATGATTATGGCAGTTTTTCATTTATTTTTACAGCAAGGCTACCGCGAAGGGAAAAACGATGGAAGGGAGAAAGGAATGGAAGAGTCCTTCAGAACAGGAGCATCCTTATCTGTAAATCACGCAGGAAAACTAGGTCAACTTGTCGGGGTTTTGGAGTGAGTTTTATTTGAACTATAAATAGATATTATTTTTATCTTTTGTTTACAAATTAAACATTATCATTTAATGATTTCAGAATGGAAATAATTAATCAGCAAAAAAATCAAGACAGCAAAGCAAAATTGCAACGGTTGAATGATCTTGTGGAAAAGATTGAGTCACGTGCGGAAGACATTAAGAATAATGCGACTTTTGGACCTTCATTTGAGAAAGAATGTGAAGATAACTTTAATGAACTGACTAAGGAATGTACGAAGGTTTGTCAGAGATACGCCGGTCTTATTTCTAAGCTGTGTGTGGAAGAAGAGAGTTCTTAAATACATATAAAATCTGTGTGTGGAAGAAGAGAGTTTTTAAGTACAAATAAAATCTACTTGCATTTCTTTTTCTGACTATTGAATAGCTTTTTATATATTTATATAACGGGACTATTTCATATATTATGTATATTAATATTAAGTTATAAATATATCATTAAAGCATTTGATAGTAATGCGATTGTTTTCATCGTTTCCAATAATGTATCTGTCAACTAACCACACGCATATGCCATTGCGATTTCTTTTAACTGGATATCTATGTAAAATATAGTAATTCTTCATATAACCGAGAAAAACATCTATAAACCAATGCAAAATATGTTTTAGACATTAGAAATGAAAAATAGGCAGCTGCAAATGTCAATTTTCTTTTCTGTGGAGTGTTGGTAAAAAATAAAGAGGGATTATCAACGGATTAACTTTTAAGAGAGAACTGAGGCAACATCGGCAAAAAACATTCCTAGGGAAAACAGTTGTTGGAGGTTAAAAATGGATAGATTTTTCTTTGTGCATAAGATTATAACTTAAAAATGTAAATTCAACCATCATAAACTAGTGAATTGCTTACTCTTAACTCAACATATCTTCATAGGTATAATTACCAAATTTACATTGGCTCCAGAAAACCTATGTACTCCAACCGCATGTTTTAACGAGCATTATGGTCTTTTCTCAAACATTTCTTCTAATTTCAATCTTCCACTTCACCAATATCATCTTATCTGCAGTGGCAATACTCATATTTAGCCAGGAAATTAACACAATCCGCGCCAGCGGTTTCACTTCCACAGAAACTGTTAGGTAGTTAGCTCAATGAAACGATACGAATCCCTTTGTTTCTCAAGCTTCAAGCCCTCCACAATAGGTCTCAAACCCAGACGAAAATCTTTCATGTCATCTTATTCCCCTTCATTCAGGCAAAGTACCTAAAGAAAACCTTAATTAAAGAAACATTCAACCCTAGTTTCATTTAAATACGCAACATTCATCCATAAGTACTTCAAAATCTGTATCCCACCAAAAATTATTTTCTTTGTTAAATCACTTCATTCCAGTTTCTGTAATACAAATTTCTTCCTTTCTTCCATAGTCATCATCATCCTTAGTTTTACAAGTTAGTAACTCCGTTCCGTAGATTTACAAGGTAGCAGAAATCATCAGTATTTTCAAGCGTGTCACATAAGCTAAAAGCAAATGGAAAAGAAACGCAATCCATTTCATAAAAAGTATGGATGATATTTTTCATAGCATGAACAAGATAATGAATTAACATGCTCTCTCCAACATGCGTTTTAATTTCTTTGTTAATTTCTGTTTAATGCAATAACCTATTCAAAAACAAAAATTATCATTAAAATCTGCATTGCTCATTTCGTAAACTTGCCAATTTTCATTAAATTTCAAAAAACTGTTAAACTCAAATTAAACAATGAAGTTTTGCATGGGTAAATCTATATGATAGCATTTGTGTGACTTGATCCAACTAAATCAATTAATTTAATTAAAATTAACACAGCAAATTAAAATGCTTCTTAATTACGTATGAATTCTAACATTTGTCTAATGAATGACAAAACATT
>JAANSO010004201.1:0-10360 GCA_036507315.1 Lepidocyrtus fimetarius | reverse complement strand
ATGGAGAAACTTACAAATATATTTCAAGTCAAGGGAGGCGAAATTCTGAGGGAGGAAAGTGAAAGTGACGGAGGGGGAAAGTTGAAGAAGGGGAAAATTGAAGAAGGGGAAAATTGATGGAGGGGATTTTTAGGGGGGGAAAGTTGGGGAGGGGAAAATTGAAGGGGGGAAAGTTAGGTGATACCGTCAAAAGCCTTTTACTCTAAAAGAAAGATAAGGGCAGGCTGCATGTCTACACATTTTCTTAAATAAACCGTAACATCATTTATAATATTTAAAAAAAACGCTGTCAGAATTATATTCTGCTCTGGATTTCATCTGAACTCATAACTGCCTTTTGCCATAAGATTTCAACCTTTGTTGATAAAAATCTTCTGAAATGACGCTGAAAGCAATTGCATCAGAATCAATTTTGATCGCAAGTTATATTTCCCCAAAATCTCTGTTTCACTACTTATAATACTAAATTTCATTTTAAAATCTTCTATTCAAAAGAAATGGTCAAAATTGCCAGTTTACTTCAAATAACGCTTGTTGAATACTATTTAATCGTGTGCCTAGCTTCTTTTATAAAGAAGTTACATCATTCACAAGATCCTTTGAAAAGATTACAAGGACTTTAACAGGAAAAGGTAAAAACAAAAAAGGGAATCATCATCAAAGACAAGAAGGATGTGCGCACCTTTTTTTCACTACATCATCCGGCAATGAAAAACAGTAGAAAATTACAGGGGAAATTAGAGCAGATATTCCAACTAAAGCAGGTAAAGAAAAGGAAGAAAAAATCCCTTTTTTAAAAACAAGATTATTTTATTTAGTAGCAAATGCGCTTAGAAGTGGAACTTGTTATAGAAGAGTAGAAAAAAGTCAGGAGGCACATCAGTAGCAAAATTGTAAGCAGGGCAGCGTTAAGAATGAAAAGAAGCACACGCTGCATCTCTTACCTGTTGTTTGAGAATCCTTAACAATGAAATCTTTTTGTGAAGAAGTGAAAGAGTGAGTGAGTCAGTGGCAGAAGACGGGGTAAAAAGGTTCTGCGTTTTCAATCTTGCTTCTAGTTTTACTTGAGCTTTTTGTACGAAAGGTCCTTAGAGCACTTTTATCCTGCTAGTTTAATATCTAGATCTCAAACAAGATAGTTTCTAACTTTTTTCTTCATTTTCTGTGTTTATTTTAAAGCAAACTTGATTAACGTGTGAAATACAAAAGAAGTTGATATTTTGTGCACTTGTGACTGTTTTTGTTCCTTTGCTGCAGTAAAGTTTCAAAAAAGTGTGCCAATCAACAATTCATATTGTAAGTGAAAGTAGAGCTTGCTTAAAGTTTTTGTTTGGACAAGCTGCAATGACTTTGTTAGCAATGTTGGGGACGGTTCCAGTTTTGTCAACATCTTCTGCAGATCCACGAAAATTTATGGAAGTGAAAATAAAACAAGAAAACCTTACAATTGACTCTCGTATTGCACAGAATTTACGTAATTTGGAGACGGCAGCAAATGAAATTTCAGGAGCAGCTTCAAATGAAACAATTTTTGGATATGGGAACAATCCAGTTTTCTATCAGAAGTCAAACGTTTGTAGAGATCAAATGTCAGATGGATTTCACACGCCAAGTCCCACGTCCAGTCCTATAAGTCAAGCAGAAATGGCCGTGAGTGAGTCAAATTACCATCTTCGTACTGTGAGAGATCCTGAAAATAGTGAAATGTTTCTGCCATCATCCGGTGCTACAGCGCAAAATGTTTATTTTCTGCAAAACTCTTCAATGCAAGTCTTCGACTACAATGCCAACGGAATGAATGTGATCATGGACGACAACCACGACAATAATAACAGTGTGTTTCTTGTTGATAGTGAGAATACAAAGCACATTGCGCTGATCGGTAGTGATATCAGTGATTTTTCGCCAATCATGGCTTCAAGTCAGCTCTCTTTACAACAGGAAAACGTAAAACCTTCCAGAGCTCAAAGTAAAAAGAAACAACGGAGTGAAGGAAAATCTGGTGAGGAACACACAGTCAAAAAAGGAGGTGGGCGCAAGCCAAAAAATGAGAAACAGGATGGTTCAGTGCCAAAAGTGAAAAAAGAGAAGGAACCAAAGGAAAACAAGAAAAGTAACAGACAAGTACGTACGTCGTCATGCTTTTAATACTTTACATAATCTATGAGCGAAGTTTTTTGAAGAGGAGTGCTAATTGAATCATTTATTAATCAACAGGTGAATCCGGCAGTGATGAAGAAGAGAAGACTCGCGGCCAATGCCAGGGAAAGAAGGCGGATGGAAAACTTGAATTGTGCATTCGACAGACTCAGAACTCATTTACCCTCAATTGGTAAAGATCAACAATTGTCAAAATATGAAACGCTTCAAATGGCCCAGTCATATATCACTGCCCTGTGCGACTTGATCCAGTAAGAAAAAATAGGCAAATGTTTTAATGTGTATTTTTAAACCATGTACCTCAACTTATTTTATGGATAAAATAGAATTCATTTTAAGTATTCTTAAGTCATTTATTGGGTAAGCCGCAATTTACGCATAAATCTTGAATGTGTACTTTTTATAAAAGTTTTAAGACTTTATACATATTTAAAATAACTTTCTCTGCACTTTTCAATTGTTTCAAGTAAAAATGAAATGCACAACTCATTATATTGATTCCCATTGCCCTAGTACATTCTTATCAATGCAATAACAATTTTATTCTTACGACAAATTGCTCAAATAGAAAAACAGTACAATCAATATCATTTTAAGAATACAGCTTTTCATTGCTGAATGGATTTTCACAAACAGGCAAAGGCCAACTACGCTTTTAAATCAAACAACTTTCTTTTGTATGATGAACTAAATGTGTCAGAAACGATTCAGCTTCAAAGTGATTCTTTAGGTTAGGTAGCAGAAGTTTAAAATAGTGGAAAAGTGATACTCAGGTTTTGAGCAAGGATACTCAACAAAACAAAAAATATTTGTAAATGCTGTAGAGAGTAGAAAATGACATTGAAATCTTTATTGTTTTTAAGTTTTGTACAAAAACCTGAAAATAAACAATGTATAAATTACTACGTATCAAAAAATGTAAATAACGATGTTAAGAGGGGTAATTTAGTACATCTTGCAATCTGCTTCCGATGTATTTTAACTCATGCAATGAATGATCTTCCAATATTCCAATCTTCCAATTAGGTAAATGCAATCTGATTATTTAAACTATTTTTTAAAAAGACTAATTTGTGCTATTTCTTTAAATTGTTAATTATTAAGAATCGTTAAATTGATTTAATTGTTCAACAGAACAGAAATCTTATATTTTATTTCATTGCGTTATGCTGATTGCGTGATGAGATTTAAGCTAAACCCGTTGAATTTGAATCTAATGCGCTTAATTATTTTATAGTTAGATTGTAAACATTCAACTTTTTAGAACTTGCAAGCGATATGAAACCTTTGTGAATAATTCATGTATGAAAATAAATAAAGGAAAATATCCGTGATAAATAGATAAACTATTCTCGCCGTTGTTTATACTTTTGGTTACATTTTTTTACAAACGGGTCATTTTAGAAGTTGGACTTGAACATAACGGGATTAGGTACAGGCTTCCCTCCCGCCAAGTATGAGTGAAGTTAAGATTAAAAAATTAAAATGTTTCTTACCTGCCCAATTTTGCAATTATTTTTGTAAAAACCAATTTTTTCATTTGAAATGTTTGAAAGAAACATTTATTTTACTGGACTAGAACCCATCGGTCAAGTCATTATTATCGTCATTGTAATTTCTCCTCTAAAAACTAATATCAACAAGAGTAAAAAATCCAAAACCGGGCTAGCTCACCACCGGCTTTATTTTGGCTTGCGATAACCAGCTGTTACCAACTTTTGCAGATTTTTTACTAATAAAAATCTTTATTATTATTATGCAAAATTTTTGCTTCTTGATAGGAGACTTCGAAGTTAAAAAAATTGTGTAGGTATTTATGTCTCACTTTTCACTCCTAATTACTATGCTAGACCAAACCCGATGAGGAATAAATTAGCAAAAAATATAAAGTTGGGGAAACCTTTCTTACAATTAAAATAAGCAATGGATTTTCTACGAGCTTAAAGGATTCCTATATTGCCCCGATTTAATCCAGATTTGTAAACTGGGTCGGTTTTCTTTGTGAAGGAGAAAGGTTAAAATCTAAATTTCAGATCGCACTTGCCCGGAGTCTACTACCCGTTAAAAATGCTCTTAAAAACTAGAGAGTTGTATTGTTGCAAACAAGATCTATTTTACTCTAGCGAAATAAAAAAATGAACCTTTTTCAATCACAGATCCAGTTTTATTTTTATTTACAGTTTTACCCTCTGCCACATGTTTACCACAAATAAATTTATCAAGAAGAGATCCAACTTTTAGAAAAAAGATTAGCCAAGGAGCGAGAAGACAAATGACAAAAGATACAAAATTTCAACAAACTGTCATTTCAAGTTGGTTTAATATCCAGCAACGGTTGAACTAAGGGAATGGGATCCAAATTTACCTCATTAACACACAAATTTTGTGCATGCTTCATCGCTTTTTTCAAGTTCTTTCACTTGTTTTTACATAATCATATTTTTATTTACTCCCTTGTTAAAAACAACTTTGCACATTTACAAGTTTTCAAAGTGAAAATCTCCCTTTTTATCGTTTAGCACATGTTTTACAAGTTTTCTCCTGGTCCCGGTTTCATTTAAAGGAAAAAACCAGAACAATCAATGATGATTATGATTTACGCAAATATAATACTTTAAGATGATTATTGAGGGAGAAAATGAAGCGTATATTTAAATAAAAATATTAATAATGAAGATGATCTACATATGCCTAGTACAGCGGGAGCAAGCTGGAAGGGGAGTAATAAAGAAAAGGGGGTAAAAGAGATGAATAGCAGGAGCACAAGTCAAGTCATCATCAAAAGGTAAATCTTTATCCCTTCAGGCCTTTCTTTTGACCATTTGCCTCTCTCAAATTCGGCCGTAAAATTGACTTGGCTAATAGGAATGGTCAAGCTTTTTTCAAGCTAAAGCTTCAATTTTTGTGCTGGCCAAACTTCCACTGGGTTTTTTATAAGAATTTATACCATATCAATTGATCATTTATAAATTGCACCTCAAGTCATGCTCTTTCAAGCCTTTCTCCAATTACAGTTAGGTAATCTTAAACCCGTGTTTAATATTGTGCATCACCAAATGACTTATGGGTTTGCCTATTCCTGCCTTTTAGCAATAAAGCGAAAGTAATTGGAGTACAGTAGCTTAAACCATAATGATTGAAGGAGTGCGTTTGAGAGTTCACAATCACTCTCAGCTATACAGCTTTATTCTATCCAGTTCAATTTTCATTTACAGAAGCTGTTTGCGGTAACAAAGTGCACTGGATTCATTCAGCTCCTGAATTTAAAACTAGTTATTCATTTCATTAAATAACGAAATCATTTGGAGATGATACAGATTGAGTATGTTGCAGTAATTTTATTTCCGAAAGGGTTGCAGTAATTTATTAAGTGGAGTGGAGTATGCAAAACTAGAAAAAAATGTTTCTTGTGCAGGTGTCAGCAGCAGTTCGTTCACCAAAAGAAAGAGCAAGTGGTAGTCTGTCAGACAGACGCCATATAATGATCAAAGATCAATTCAAAAACGGTTTTTTATATTCAAGCTTTTGATAAAAATGACAAAAAGACCAGGCAAAATAGTACGTAGACGAAATATGATATAACTTGTAGGGGATCTTTTGCCTTGGGCTCTGTTTTA
Source organism: Lepidocyrtus fimetarius (assembly GCA_036507315.1). Classification (NCBI taxonomy): domain Eukaryota; kingdom Metazoa; phylum Arthropoda; class Collembola; order Entomobryomorpha; family Entomobryidae; genus Lepidocyrtus; species Lepidocyrtus fimetarius. The sequence continues at coordinate 4,583 of JAANSO010004201.1, read as the reverse complement.
AGATCCGCTTACATTAAATTATGAAATAATACAATAAAAGTTGAATTTATCGGATTTCAGATTGATTTTATAGGCGTGATTATAGGTAATTCACGGAGTGATTTTATTTTATTAAAGGGATCACCGAGTGATTGCTGCAATTTTTGATAGAATCAGTTAATTCGACCTTTTTAATGAATGTTGCATAATGATTTCGGACTTTTCGTAAATTTCTATGAAGAATAAATCCGTTTCACTACTTTGGAAGCATTTGTGTTAGAGGAAGAAGAAACAATTTATACAAAACAATTACCGATTTAAAAGGAAAGAAAATGAAAGTTTTTATTCGAAAAATNTTTATACAAAACAATTACCGATTTAAAAGGAAAGAAAATGAAAGTTTTTATTCGAAAAATCTACGTTTTAATTGGAACATTGAAAACAATCTTTATGATTGCAATTAAATAATTTTTGGATCGTAGGTGTTGTTCTAATTTATATTACCCCTGCTTATTTGGCCAAGATACGCTGATCAGACTTTCTATAAGTATGCAGGCCACATTTAATTACAATTTTAACCATTTAATTTCCTTCTCCGTCGACTACTTTAAGCAGTTGCGGGGAGAAAGAAGGACTGAACTACTAAGAATTAGGATAGCAAGTCTAAGACGAGCGTCCCCCTTTTCTCTAACAATTCTAAATAATTAGTTTAACTGTAATTAGCTTACTATTAAATTACAAAGAATTTCCACAGTATCCGTAGAGAAATCTTCGGGTTTCGAGAAAGGATGGAATTCTTCGACCACAATGACTACTCGACTTGAACGGAAATTAAAACCGGAATTTTATTTATACAATGGAATGTTTAAAGATACACCGGAATTTTTTGTGTAAGGAACCGGAACTAAAAATGAACAAAAATAAAACAAAATTCCTCATTTTACGTTTTTGTCTATTTGTCAAACCTTTCTCCTAATTAATATTTATTTTTAAAGGGTACGCTTACCACCACTACTGCAAACTTAATTGTTTTCCTAACCCTGGGTGTAACTACTAGGTCTCACAGTTAATTGTTCCTACACAAGTAAAAGTATGGGATTTTATACATGAAATATTGAATCTTAAACAATAGTTTTTAAATACAGAAAAATATATAATATTATGAACGGATCTTACCAAAATAAATGGAAAACTGCACTAACTGGAGATTAAAGCTATTTTCCTAACTGAGCGGATGCAACATCAACGCTTCTGTAAAATTAATGGAGAGAAATATTTCACTTCACTAAAACTGGAAGCTTTACTTGAATGTTAAAACAATAGGGAAATAAAAGTAATTCTGGAATTGAACTTACCAAAGTTTCCTAAAATTATATCTAAAATCAAGCAACGCTTGGAAACCTAACAACTGGAGATAACCTAACGTAATTTAACTTAACCTAAGAATCTGGGAGCAATCCGCTCAACCTAGACAAGAGTACTTCACTCTGCAAATACAAAACCAAAACTAAACTAATTTTCCCTGTTTCCCAATGATATATCCTCTTCTGTCCATTTCCACCTCAAATACAAATGAAGAATATATATATTGTATTTTCCCCGTGCACTCCACTCAATTAGCAATGCGTGGTTGTGAATAAAAATATAATTCCCTGTTTTTTAAGTGTATAAGTGTATGGAAAAGATTAAGTTGGCGTACGTGACTTCAAACTTTCATGCCAGTGACCGGTGAAAGATAATCCCCAATGAATGTAGGGCATCACCCTATTAAACTCACTACTTCATTCCTAAAATCCCACTCAATTGATTATTAGCATTTTTTAAGGATATGCGGTTTTAGTACATGTGTACGGGTAGTGAGAAGGCATGCGCCTTTCTTATCGCATTGATTTAAATAATATGCGATAAAATGCGTAAGAAAGTCAGTCGTGGATTTGGAGGTTATTTTCCTTCTCTTTCATGCATTGCTTATAAAGTCTATAGGAAAATTACTTAACAAATAGATGTAGTTGCTTTTACCTTAAAGATATAAATGATTATACGGGAAAGGCCTATGTGATTCCCACCAAAAACGATAGCATAATTACAATGAAAATGTACAGGTGATTCTATAAAAGAGTCACAAGAATCCCTAGGAATTACAACAAACAACAAGGAAAGTGCACATGATTTCATACAATCAATCAGTAATTGTATAATTTCACATGTAAAGGTGGAATGTGAAATTCTACCTTTACAAACTTTACTTTTCTGATGAGCTATAAGCATTTCCCATCACCATCCTCATCATTTGTACACGCTTTTTATTTTGTGCTTCTTCTTTTAAAGGAGTGTTTTTTTGTTTTCCTTCCTCGTTTCCTTACTAAGAAAAAGTTTTCATACAATCCTACAATTTGATTGTTTTTCTACACCTCTCTCATCAACTGACAGTTTTGTAATTGGAGAGAAATGATGAAGAAGAAGATTGGGAATGATGGCATGCTTGGTAAATGGAGAGATTATTACTTTACCTACCTGATCTAGCGAGTAAACTACATTCTATCTTATTAAAACTTGTGTAAATTATAAGAAAAGGAAAACTGATGATTGGAAAGTGTTTAAAATTGGGAAAGAAATGTCAAAATTCGATTTACTGCTCATATGCACCCTCATCAGATTTCCAGCAGCTTTCAACCCTTCCTTTAATATGAAAATGAATTCAAAATGAAATATTTAAGAAACGTGTGCTCTCTGAATCTTGGCGTTGCCGCTCAGTATTGTAATTCTGATTTAATTAGGTTGAAAACAAATCCAATTAACCCTTTCAGTAGTAGTGTATTGTTTACAACAAGAAGTTGAGTTTTTCACGCAGCAGATGCTGTACCTTGTGTTCATTGAAAAGGAGAGAGTAAAGAACTCACATGAATAATTGTACAAGCAAGGCAAAGCCAAGCCCAAAAATTCTTCCAGAAAAACTGAAGAGTTTAAAAAATATTTGGCTGCATTATTAGTTGCTTAACCAAAGGGCAAAAAACTCTTGACAAAAGCGCTGGAAGAACTGGATCAGTGAATTGAATCTGTAAATTATGGGAAGTCGGAAAGTATTGTTTTTCTTCAGTTCGAAACTTCTTATTGTTTAGTACGATTTGGACGGGATGCTGGGAAATGATAAAAAACCCAGATGAATTGATATGAAGGAAAGAAACGAACATTACACAACCACAATTTTATTTCTTGAGGTTTTTTGTACGGAAAAATAAGGAAGCAACAGACAAAAGCAATAAAGAATCTATTTGGTTGTAATTTATCCAAAATGTCATGTTTCCTTTTCCCAGAACAATAGATTGTAGCTCATCATCAGATTGTTTGAGTAAATCATATTATTTTTCTGGAATATAGCCTGGATAGAAAGTTTGGTAAAAAGTAATGCATGCTTATTTCTTTTAAAGAAAATGTTTCTGGACCCAACCACAAAAACCGCAAGACCTGAATCTATTCAATTCATTGAGATTAAGGGTAATGTTATTTTTATATTTAATAGAAGAAGGGTAAGTTTCAGAAGAAGTAGATTGCGACACTCTCGCTGTCATTTATACTGAAAGAGTAGCAATTTATAAAAAAGAAAACCACAAAAGCCACTAAAACCTTTAAATTGCTTTGTTTTTAGGTTAGCCACATTTCAAATTGTTTCGATTTCTTAAAAATTACATAAATCCAATCATGTATCGAAAAGGGTAATATTGATTAATACCTGGCCCTGTGGCACAGGAAATAAACATGAAGAAACAAAAATTGCAGGTTGTCCAAAAAAATTGGTGAAAATGTTTGGCGAGCATGTTTGCCAGACTGAGCTTTACCGTCATTCAAGAAAAGAGGTTATTAAATGAGAATGTCTTCCTAACACAATGAATGGAAGGTGGCCGCTGGCCACACAAGAATAAATTGTACAGATTATTTGGTAGATTATAGGTAATTCAATTAAGGGATTTTGAACGTGTGTGTCCTTTCATAGGATTACAGGTTGTATAGATAATTTACAGTTGTGGTGATCATTTTTTCGCCCCCCACCTTTTTGCCACTTATTTAATGTAATCGATATTGGAATTAATCCGTGTGTGGTCTGACATGGGAGCTAGTGCAGCTCTATACATTGGTCAGTGGTCTATTGTATTCGATAAACAAACTAATATTTTCCAAACTTGAACGAATTTTCAGCAAATATTTTCAATAATGTGATTAATTCAGGTTCGTTATCACTTAAAACAGATTGAACACTGATTTTTTATTACTTTAGTCAGAACGTAACTCTTATTACAAATTGCCTGTTGTTGCGCGTCTTAAAGTGAAGACTGCTAGTTCGCGTTTTGTCAGCACAAGACATCACAAACTCCGTTCACTTTGTGTATTAATCATATTAATATATCTACTTCGAATTTTTCGACATAAATAGGATTAAAATGATCCCTGAATGATTCTGAATCGATTTGCAAAATAAAATTTTAATTTTGACAATTTCAAATAGCAGAAAATTGAGGGGAAAGTTACATTTAAATCAATGTAAAAGTACGGGATTAGGGGTGTCAGACAGCGCCCCCTAACACCCGACTATATGTACCTCGTGGCAC
>JAANSO010004200.1:0-10361 GCA_036507315.1 Lepidocyrtus fimetarius | reverse complement strand
ATAGCTTGAGTTTTCACTTGATCAGCGTTAAAAACAAGCTTTATTTGTTTCAAACGGGCTTGAGATTTTTGAATATACTTGGATAACAACTGCAGCTTAAAATTAGGGGATGAGTCTCCATCAAAATCAATTTCAAGGTCAGACAAAGAAATAAACTTTTGTGGTGGAGTTGAGGTCAAAAGAGGAACACAGAGCTGCTTCAATAACTTGCCGAGAGCTTCAAATTCCTCTTCAGTGACGGCGCTTAGGCTCAATTTCTAAAAAAATTAAATCGAAATTGCTTTTTTCAATTGGGGATGAGGGATCTTTAATAAAATATTGAATTAAAATAAGTACGCACCTTAACATTGGGAACTAAGTTGACTAGAGCGCTGCAAAATTCTTTTACAGTGACGCCTGCACAAAAGAATGACTTCTGGAAACAAATGCTTAATGCTTGAAGCTGTTCAGCAAATGCCAACGGATCGTAGTCAGGTTCATCTCCCTCGTCATCCGAATCACACTCCCTATCTTTGTCAAGTGCAACGATACTCAGAATTGAGAGCTCCTTCAAGTTCTTGCATCCTTCAAGTAATATCCATTTGATGCCTTCGAGAACCTTTCCAAGAGGAAAGCAAGTTTGGATGTCTACAACAAGTGTCTCCATATGAGGGCTAAAAACACGAGAAGAAACATTTCTTCCATAACTGAAAAATATCTCATCATCAGAGTTCACTATTTTAAAATGATGAAATGGAACAGTTTCTAATTTCCATAAATTAGCCCTTCCTTCCTTATATAACTCTTTAAAATCCAATAGCTCCCTCTGACTCTGTATCAAATAATTTAAATATTTAATAAGCAAATTAAATAAAAATTCATTATGATCAATAATTATTCGAAGTATTACCTGTTCTTCGTCAAATTTTTGCCCAACTCTAAAAGCAACCGTTCCTCCAGTGATTCTCCAATTCTCTAGAGTTTCCTCCATCCATTGCTTGCATACCAGGCGGAAGTTCTTCTGGTCTTTTACACGGAGCCAGTTAAACACTGCGTTTAAGTACTGTTTGATAATAATAATTATTATTAAAGTTGCAAATAAGGATAATTATAAATATTTAATTAATTATTGTCCTTTCTCTTACTATTTTGGGACCCTCTATATCCTTAGAATAAGGGCCAGGCTTTACAATCCGCTCCCGCCACATTTTCTTACTTTGTTCAGTGGGGACAATCTCACCGAAGGAGGAACCTATCCATGAAGCAACTAATCCTGGAATACCAAAAGTTTTCAGTCTTCTGGTTAAAGGTCTTCCCATCATCATCATCATTTCATCATCATCAGAGGAACTTTCTTCTTCTTCAGCAGAGATTTGGACTTCATCACATCGGCGCCGTTTTCGTTGTTGCACAACTTCCTCTTCCTCTTCGATATCGACTTCATTTTCTGGATTTGATGCAACTTCCATTATTGGTGACTCTGGAGGTGGATCAGACGATAATAAAGTTTCCGGTTCCACTGACAACCTCCCATTTCCATGAGTTTCAACTTCATCTTCTTCTGAATCAATCATAATCACTTCGCCTGGTTCAATCTTCGGTACAATTTTTTCAATTTTGACTTTATTCGTGACTGCATTTGAGTTCGCAGTATTCCCTCCAGACCCGGAAGATTTGTCAGTTAATTGCTGATAAGTTCCAGGGACAAGTGATTTTTTCTCTCCAATCCAATCTTCCAAGTAAACAAGCTTCTCTGCAACTTCATCTTTTAAACACGCGGTCTGATTTGTAGCTGAAATATTAAATATTATGATTAATTACAATTAAATATGCAAAAATAAGTTAATTACAATTAAAACTAAATAAATTTACATTTTCGCAACGGCTTCCACACTCCTGTATTCCCATTTCCAGAAGTATCCTTCATCATCGCCAGTTTTATCTTCCCGAGTTGACTTATCATCACCCCAGCAGTCCCCTGAAGCTCTAGTAACTCCAAAGCAAGAGCCCCCTCCAATTCCTGGGCCTTTCCCCGCAATACCTCCATTCTTTTCTTGGTGTCCAGTACAGAATTTACTTTGTCCTTGCATCCTCCACAGAGATTCAAGACTTTTCCACAATTTAAGTCACTCAAGGAGACTTCAAGAACTACTTTGCAGAAGTCTTTTAATAAAGATTTACTCCCGTCATCCCCATTCCCTCCATTTCCAACGCTTTCCTTGCACAAAGTGCATTTTTTAAGTATGCCAACTGCTGTGGAACTTGCCATCTTCCTGTCAAATTAATTGTAATTACTTTAAAATAGCTTCTGCTGTTACAAGTAAAACCAGTATTGATAAGTTAACGATAAGTTAAAGATGACAATTAATGATAAGCTTATCAACAAAAAGCTAAAAGTCAGTTAATTAAAAAAGCGTGAAATAGAATAATTAATTAACAGAGTAATTAATCAAGTCAAATTAATTATGGTCAATTGTTTTTGTCAGCTGTTCATAAAAAAGCATGTTTGCAAGCATGACATCTCGAGAAAAAGCGAGGCTTTGCTAAAATACGGGACAATATGAGAATCATATTGAGACCTTGCTTGATTGTTGAATTGCTTCGCTTCAGATCTACAAGTTTTTATTGTCTGCATTTAATCATTATTAGTTTAGTTAATTGAGAAATTTAATTACAATTCCGACAATTAACCCATAATCCTTGCAAAACTCGAGAAGGACGTAGAAAGCAAAGAAAACCTTGGCTTTCTTTTTGCTTAAAAATGAAGTTTTCGAAGAATCCTTTCAATTAGGTTAAATTAAGTTACAATTTAAAACAGTATACCCGTTGTTTAAAAACATGACTTAAAAACGCTAAAGAAATCGAGACAGCTTTTTAAATTACTTATTTCTGCTGACCCTTTCTTCATGTGGCCGTTTTTTATGATACTTCGACTGCAGTGCTTCCTGGTATTTCATTTTTTACTGAAGAAAACAAAGATTGTTTTGTCTTTTCCCTTAAATGACTCATTACGATCTACTGCTGTACCCTTTAGAACCCTTTCAAAATGACAGTTAAAAGATTCAAGCAAAAAGTGACCCTTTTTATTATTTTCTGGTTTTTTAAACTTAATATTTTAAGGGAATAGAAAGGATTGTGAAATGTAAACACATTGGACATTGATGTTTAAAACAGATGCCGAAACCCCCAACGATGCCAACCGTCAAAACGTTTTCAACAAATTGATATTTCCCGTTTAAAACCTATAGAAAAAAACGTTGTACTCGAAATTATCAAGAAAAAGTGGAAAATGCAGAGAAAACAAGGAATAAAATGACTCGGAAAGAACTTTCAAGGATGAAACAAGAAAAATGCTATTTGACTGCAAAGGAGGAACAAAGAAATGAAGCAAGCTCTTATTACATTTGAGTTTTATAAAACTTGGCCTTTTCTAGGGTTTCATACATGGGCATACGAAATATTATCACGTTTAAATAGCCACACGAAAGCGCATAAAATACATTGAAATGATTGAATAAAGCTTGTTTTTGACACTTTTTGGGCATTTCAACAAAAAATCTGTTGTTATAAAAGCAAAGAGACGATCTATGATGATTGACTTCAATTGACTTTATATATATGAGCAACATGTCTTCATATTATTTCATATATAAACTGTATGTCTGCAGATTTATAATCTTCATATATCTTGTTAGCTTTAGAAATTGACTCGAGTCAGCAGAATATTATGAGATCTGAAACATGTACAGGATTACTTTTATCCAGTTTATCCATAGATCACCATACATCAAAACTCATTCTGATTTTGCTTAAAAGTTTTGCTTTAATCGAAAGATTTTAGAATTTGAAATGGTTAATTAAAGATTAAACTAATTATGGAAGCTACTGAAGTGATTGTTTTGCAAGTTTCTACTTGCTTATTATGCAATCAATACTACGACAAGAAGCCGCTGGTTAATGGTAACCATTCAGAAAATCATTTAAACGGGGCTCTTCGAACTTTTTGGTGGTTTTTAAATGAGAATCGAGAAGGACCTTCGACTTCCTTGGAGGCTTCGGTTAATTATGATGTTTTAAACGGAAGTGGAGGGGAGGTGCCTTGCTGTAATGAGTGCTTTACGGCTTTGTGGGAGGTTAAGGAGTTACAAAACGTGGTGGATGAGGCGATTGTAAGTTAATTAAATTTAATTAAATATAGTTAAATGTAATTATTAAGGTTTTTATTTTTCAGGCGAGAAGAAATGAGTTCATGAGGGGTTTACGCACAGGGATTTTAAATGCGGCGAGGGATTCTAATGAAAGTTGTTTGGAGCCTTTTTGGCAATCTGTGAGGGCTTCTATTGTTCGCAGTGAGTAAAAAATCAGTTATCAGGTGATAAGTTAAATGATAAAGTGTTTAAGATTTTTATTTTGTGTAGGTTTAGGTTTAGAAAGACAAGAAAACGAAGAAGGGACGGATGGAGATGATGGATTCGAAGAAGTTATCGAGGAGGAGGTTATCAACACTCCAAAGTTTGTTTATCCAGCGTACAGAGGAGACAATGCCTCAAATCAAGGAGGTGATCCATTGGAACAGGGCGGTGTTTCCGTGGAAAGTGAAGACGTAGTGGATGATGGACAAGAGGAAGATCCCCGTATGAATGAAACTCCCCTAAATAACCACCAAAATAGTGAACCTAACAATTTTGAAGACAGCGGGTTGGAATCAGCTTCCAGTGCAACTCCATCCCCTGAAGATAACTCCAATGCCGACACAGAAAGAAACTCTTCACCTCCATCCACACCACAACGTTATGATTTACGAAGGAATCGACGCCCACAACCTCAAGTAAATTCTGGAAGCTGTTCCAACCGGAAACGACACACCACTCCACCCCCTTGTTTCGTACGTTTGAAGAAGTTAAGACTGGAAGACTTCCCGAATTTAAAAATTGGAGGGAAAGAAATATTTCCTTTGATAAGATACGACAAGAACAAAATGCGCTTCAGCGTCTCCACCTTTCATAAACTGCCACCGTTAACAAGACAGGATTTACCGCAAGACATGTCCAAATGTGTTCGGATGCTTATCAAAGAAACAAATCAGTTACTTATCCAACCAGTGCCAAACCAACATTTGTTTAATTACACTTTGTTCATCAATTTAACCCTCCCTCGTCCTTCTCCATTAGAAAAGTTTCAATTATTTGGAGGGACAGGAAGAGAATTGGGAAGGTCAGAGGAAAACCCTCCAACTTCGCCGGTGTCTGCTCCAAACCATAGATTTCAACCTCCTCCAGATCGTAATCTTCATTACGCAAATCCATTGGACAATCCAGAAGTAATTAAATTCATAAAATCATGTTTAAATTAATTACTAATTAAACTTTTCTTTAGATTCTCAGCATTGTTTTCAGCAATGTTTTCACCGTTAAAGAAATGAAAAACTTGAGACTTGTTAACCGTCTTTGGAGGGATTTAACCCTGGAGAGGTGGAGGAGTCAAGCTGTCATTAAGATTTCTGGGGATGCGAACAGACAAGTAATTGAATTATTAAATTACTAATTAAGAATTAGATTTAATTTTAATTACTCTTACTAGGACGGAATAATTCTGGAGGACCTTATCTACCGAAATATCCCAGACTGGGGGATTTATCAAATCCAAACCGTTCCATTTGAGCGTTGTCGCTTCCTAACTTAAAATGACCTTTCCTCCGGGTCAACACGAACAAAATGAATGGCTCTTTTGGGAAATGTACGGCTCCCATTTGAAATCCCTGGAGTTGGATGAATGCGTTTTAGCCAGGTTGGAGGCTGTCGAAGGGGTTAAATTCCTTTTGCTTGGGTACTGTCCTAAACTGGAGGAGTTGAAAATAAAATCCTCAAATGCAAGTCCCCTCGAGGGAGGGGGACTCAGGTGGAATTCGGAGGAGGTTCGGACAATGGGGTTTTTAAATAATGAAAGGTCAACAGCGGCAAATTTAAAATCTTTAACGATCTCTCAGCCAAAGATTAATTCAAAGCTTGTTTCCGATGAAGAAGATTGGCCTTGGTTTGCCCATAATTTTACTGAGAATGACGCCAAATTTAAAAGTAATTAACTAATTAACCTTTTACAAATTAAATAATTGTCGCTAATTCGATTTGTGTTCTTAGAATTTAAAACTGGACACGAAAGAAAGCGTTTTCCCCGTATTGGAAGCTCTCCAAGCAATCCAAAGCCATGAAATCGAACTGGAAAGCCTAGACCTATCCAAAGTCCTTGTTGGATCTACTACGTTATCAGAACTGGACAGTTACTTAACAAAACAAGCTTCTCCGTTAAATTCCCTTAAACTTTGGATTTTACTCGATGAAGGGAACCTCCAAACGATTAAAATGAGTTTAATTCTTGTCCAGCACACCCTCTCCACCCTGGAACTCCGCTTTCAAGGACATGGCACCGGCATCCCGGAGTTTTTTAATTTATTTTCTGGTTTCGACTTTTCCCAATTAAAAACGCTAACTTTACATTTTCGAACGACGTCTCGGCAATTTCCAAAAATTGATTTTACCTGTCTCCGAACAATGCCTCTGTTGAAAAAGTTCAAATGTAGTTTCTCCGGTCCTTTTAAAACGGAGTGGATAACGCGAGAGTTATCTGAAAGGGATTTAATTTACGGGTATAATTTGTCAGGTAATAAAAAGCGGAGCTTCATTCAGTCAAACGTGGAAGAATTTAATTACGAAGGGAGTTTTACTCCAGAGGCTAGAAATCTTTTAAAGGATTGGATGCCAAATGCGAGATTTTAAATAGGAATAAATTATGTAAAAAAAAATGCGATTCAAGTTGTTTTTTAAAATGTTAAAATCATGCTTAAAGAAGACATTGTTTAAAATTATGTTTAAATACTTGAATTAATAACATTTTTGTAATGTTTGTATCTTTAAAAAAATAAAAACCAAATGTTTGCATTACTATGCATCACATACAATCTATTTTTAATAGTTTTGAGGTACTGACTGTTGTTATTGCACAAGGCACCTGATCATTCATTAAGTACTGTGTATGAAGGCCAAGGGCCCATGTCTTTCACCTTTGTAAATAAACTTGAGACTTGTTAAAATGCATAGAAAGGACGAGAGGAAGGGCTTTTTATTAGAAAACAGGTGATAAAATCATTTGCAACGGAGGTTCCCTTGTTTAAATATTTTAATTGGCATAAATATGGCATTAAATATTCCGAAATATCTAAAGGATTGTCTTCTATCCTTAGAAAGTCGTACGTTTTTATGTCAAGTTATTCTCATGACTTGTCAACTAATCTTTTGGAGTAATTATGAATTAGAAAAAATGTCGTATTTCAAATTAGAACTGGTTGGAGCGTTATCTTGCCTTATTTCTTATCTTCCAAATGTGATATTCCATGAATTCATTATTGAATATTCTCACTGGTCGGTTGTAAAGGTTAATCCGTCAAGGTGGTACTATGTGGATGCCAAGTTTAATTTAATGGTTAGTGACTGTTTAAAACAAATCGGTTTAATATTTTTTTATTAAAAATCATTAAAATTTTTAAAAAACTTCATTTCAAGGGTTTTTATTTTTCAGCACGGCTTGCCAGGGATTTTTCTGTGGAAAGAGATACTACTCTTTACTTACTTCCACTTTGTGCTTGTTACCGGAATGGGCTTGACAAAAATTCGGTTTGTTAAAATAATTGTGGGGCTGTCATACCAGTCGAGCTTGAGATTAACTTGGACTGTGCTTCTGGTAAATATACATTTTTGGCACAATGCAATTGACGAGGACTGGCCCGCAAAAGGGGACGTGCCGGATGGTGCTTGATCAATAACTTTTGTTGATGAACATATTTTAAGAATGAGAAAAGTATTTATTATGTTTTATATACGAATTGAAACTTTTTATTTGTATAAATATTAGCAAACCCAGACAATAATTTTTTTAGTAAATGTGTTAATATACTCAATTTTATTCTTCTTTTTTTTTGATGAATTCCAGAGTGAGGTCTGCTAATTTCGTGCCAGTATACACAGCGGCATTTTTTAAAAATTTTTTGTCTTCTTCTTCAGGTTCATCTCCGTATTTTGCAACTAAATAATAAAATTTTTCAAGTTAGTATTTAATTAGAAGTTTTCTTGTAACAATTGAAAAAGCATCGAATTGTACTTACAAAAGAAATACAAAATTCCGGCAATGAAAGCCACTCCAAGGAATCCTGCTGCAGCTAGCAAAAATTTTTTTTTCTTTTCATTTGACTTCTTCGCCTCCAGCATAGTTTCTTCTGGGCTTTGCTTGGTTGATTGTACTACAGCACTAATGGCTCTGAAATTAAATTATTTTACAATTACATTGATAGATTAAAGGTAATAATACAACGTTGGAGCTTGTTAAATTAATTTAAAGTATTTTAGAATATTACGTACGTGGCATTGAATCTCATTCGAGATTCCAAAGTCTTTGGTTTGCGACGATGCACAGTTACATCTGAAGCAAAAAGATCATAAAAGTTATCAGAATCAGGTTAAAAGTATACCACTATAATAAACTAAAACTAATTTAAAATCGTAACCTGTTTGGTTTATTTTTTCGGGTGATAAACCCGGCAATTTTGTTACACCAGAATTCATTGTTGCACCCTTTAAAATATTAATTTCTAAGAATTAAGATACTTTAATTATAATTATAAGTAGTAATTAATTATGTAGTGGTGGAGGTTTTCTTATGGAATATCGCACTTTCTGAACTGTAGGTCTAGGAGTGGTATCGTTCATATATCCCACCGTTTCTGGCTTGTATTTGCATAATTGGCAGTGGGAGGCATGTTATCTCATTGGATAATTGGTTCACAAGATTTTTATTTGCATATTTTAGCAGGATTTTTACAAGAAACTATATTTATGAAGCGCCGGCAGTATATTACATTGCATGATAAAAAAGTTTTTTATGCAGATATAACATAAAGCAAGACGGGTGCTTCTACCGTAAGAGAAAATATTACCGATAAGATGTTCCTTTCGTGCTTGTTATTAGAGTTTTATTCAAATATTTTTTCTCATTTGTAAAGAAGTCTTTATCAATAAGACAACTTTGTGGCAAATAGAAATTACTGACTTCTTAACAAGTAAACTTTTATTGGGACTATTCATTGAACTGTAAAAAAAATTGTAAATGTTTGCTTTTTCCTTGTATAAAGCATCCGAGTGTACTGGGGGGCAACATGAGACATATTTTTGAAGTTCTGTTCTGTTTTTCTCTTGAAAATTGTACTACTTTTTGCGAAAACTGCAACAACACTAGCAAAGCTATCCCATTACTTCTTAATAACGTTATTTTTATATGTTATTTAAAAGCTAAAGCCATTCGTAATGAGTGAATTATTTAAAACAATGTTTAAATAATTATTTTTAACCTTACATTGTTACATTTTAGAACAACTTGTCGGCAATTTCCAAAAATTGATTTTACCTGTCTCCAAGCAATGCCTCTGATAAAAAAGTTCAAATGTAGTTTCTCCTTTTAAAACAGAGTGGATAACGTGAGGGTTATCAGAAGGAGATTTAATTTACGGGTTTAATTTGTTTGGTGATTTTAATAAAAAACAGAGCTTCATTCACTCAAAAGTGGAAGAATTTAATTACGAGGGGAGTTTCACTTCAGAGGCTATTAATCTCTTAAGGGATTGGATGCCAAAAGCAAGATTTTAATTAGCAAAGTAATAAATTATGTAAAATATGCATTGTTTTTTGAAATATTAAAATAATTAATACTGAAGATAACTATTTTTATTAGCTTTTTTGTAATTTTTGTATCTTCATACAAGTAAAAATGTTTGCATTATTCTTGTTATGAGGTGCTGTTTGTGCATGCGATACATGATCATTTAAGTCCTGCATATAAAGACCAAGCAAGGGTCCATGCTTTCCCCTTTGTAAATTTCAGGCATGAGACTTGTTAAAATGATGGGATGAAGGGAATTTGAAAACAGGTGTTAGAAATCCTCATTTTGCTACGCAGGTTCTCTCGTTAAATATTTTACTTCAAATCCATTTGAAATGACATTAAAATTTTATTTTAATGCGAAGGAGGTAAATCAATACCTCAGGAATTGTTTACTTTCCGGAGAAAGTTGTTTATTTTTATGTCAAATCATTTTCATGGCGTATTTTTGGAAGATTTCTGAGTTGGAATTGGAATCTTTTCCAAAGAAAATGATTGAATTACTTGGATTGTTGCATTTCTTAATTTGGTATAATTTAAGTGTTTTATACCATGATCTGGTGCCTTCAGGATATCACTGGTCGGTTGTAAAAATTAACCCCTCGGTTTGGCATTACATAGACGCGAGGAATAATTTACTGGTGAGTGATTCTCTTTCAAATTGCAATTTTTTAATACCT
>JAANSO010004199.1:0-10362 GCA_036507315.1 Lepidocyrtus fimetarius | reverse complement strand
CAGTATAAATTTGAAACTTTTTAACAAATCTTTGAACGTACGTCCCATTGATGATGCCTCCTCCGTATGCCTTTCTTTTCTAAAGAATTTATTGTTTTTAATTTTTTAAATTCACACTCTCACAGGAAATGAAAATTGTTTTTGCGGTGTATTAACATTTAAGATATAGAGATGTGTGAAAATTTCGCTTTGCTTCTGGAGTTTATTTTGACTTGTTGCAAATTACGGAACCGGAACAATTTCCTTTTCCAAAATTCCCAAAAGACTTGAATGGAGAAGATGACAAGAATTTATGCGATTGTAAAGTAGTTTGGCACATGTTACTGAAAACACTCAAAATGATCCAAAGTAGTTTATAAATATTGACAGTCAATGAGTATCTGACACTGACAGCCAGTGTAGAGGAACCAAAGTAAATGTATTTATTTCAAAAGTGTACATTTTTTAAACCAAAAAGACTTATTGGTTCAATGGAGTCAGCTAAATGATAAGCGGTGGTGATGAGTCAAACTCATTTTGCATCATTTAATCTCTTGTCTATCAAGCATCATGCAAGTAAAAGGTTGAGCTAACGCATGTGAAAAACGTCAAGTGCATACATTTACGGGAAAAATGAAGACAATGAGCAAAAACATTTTTGTGTGTGTGTGATGAGCATTTTTTAAAAATTCGATACGCTTAGAAATTGCACTGAAAAAACATTTATATTACTTCATCTTATATATTATTTTTATGCCTCCTCCCATGAGTAGATAAGAATGGTAATGATCACGGAAACGTAAGAGGAAACTGCGCTTTCAAGTGTGGTTGTTTCACTTTTGAAGTGTGAAATATTTTAGGGAATTACGAATTCGTTGTATAATGGAATAAGGAAAACCAAGCCTGCTTCAATTCACACAACACAGAGAAAAAGTAATTCATGCCGTCTGCGGAGTATAAACTTTTATCATTTCTCCTTAACTTTTGTTTGGACTGCGAAGTGTTCTGATGAGAGATGAAAGTGGAGGGGTGACGATACCCATTTTTTATTTTTGAACCTGGACGGCTTTAAATTAAATGATAACAAATCTTTAAAACGAATCGTTAGGTATAGGAAAAAGAGGAGGTTTATAAAAATAGGCTTATTTATGCAAAAAGAACGAAAAATAAATGGCTATTTTCTCACTACCACGTGTTGGAATGTGTTCGTTTACAAAAATATATTAGATTTGTGTATTCTAGCGTAGAATGCCCTCAAAGGTCCACCAAAAAGCGGAAAGGTTTTTACAGGGTTGAGTAAGCATACTGTCTTTGTAGTGCTTCAATATTTGCGTAAAACAAAAGTAAGTGAAAATGTTTTATATGTAAAAGCTGAGATGGTGAAAGTCGTTTTCAAATTTAAAAATACACAAACGATTCAATCCAACCACTAGATCTTTTCCAAATATTTTTGTTTTAATTTGTGGTTTCTGTCTAA
Source organism: Lepidocyrtus fimetarius (assembly GCA_036507315.1). Taxonomy (NCBI): domain Eukaryota; kingdom Metazoa; phylum Arthropoda; class Collembola; order Entomobryomorpha; family Entomobryidae; genus Lepidocyrtus; species Lepidocyrtus fimetarius. The sequence continues at coordinate 8,906 of JAANSO010004199.1, read as the reverse complement.
ATATAAAGGCATTTAATGCTCTGAAAAATCGGCGAAGCTTGAAGAAAATTACATTTTCTTTGAATGAATCTTATGAAAAAGGCGTTTCTTTCCTTGCCTCCGTGAAATATATGAACATGTGCAATATCAGGAGAGGAACATTCATGATAAAATGAAATGTACATTTTAGTAGAGGCATGTAACAAGCGTGCAATCGTCCAAAAAAGAGCCATACTTTTAGAACGTTCTTTTGCTCTTTTTACTCATTATTATTACGATTCTATAAGGTGCAGTAAAAGCACGGAAGATTTTGGGAAGAGCCCCTCAGTCAGATTCTAACCAGCAACAAAGAGGGTGAGTTCATGAAAGCTGAGCTCCGTATACAAGCCAGCCACTTGTTTTTGAAACGGTTGAGAGTTTTATTTTACAATATAACTGCCTATATAATAAATTTTAGATATTGTTCAGCAACATAAATTAGCTGACTTTTAGTAATTGTTTTGTGACCTTCCCTTTGCAGTTGGCTAATTTTTTGTTTAAATGTGAATCAGGCAGACAGTAAGATTAGCATTTTTGATAAGTGACAAACTTAAAATTGTGACTTTAATTTGACCATGATTCTTGTTGCAATAATTTAAGTTGGCGTATAGTGCAGAAAAATTCAAGCAAAAAATAAAGATTTTATCCGCCACCTAAATGGATGATGAGGAAACTAACAGTAGTAGTTTAAATTGTACTCTGCATTTTACTCTAATTGAAATGAAAGCACTTTTGTAGTTATGTGTTGTGGTCAGACGAGTTTTTCAAAAATGTGACATTCCATAAAAATGATCTCAATTCGAGTTAAAACACCGGCACCTCATCACTTTTTTCTTTTGGTTCTCCTTGCCATTACCAGCAATTTACGATCGGGAGTGCTAGGACATTGGATGTAAGTATATTTTAATACAAATCTATTAGCAAATACACTGTTAATGCTTTGAAAAAAATAATAAATTCGGGCAACAATCAGGTTGGGTTTACATAATGGATTTATAGTTATCATCATAATGGGTAAATAACCCTTCCGTATTTGCAGAATCAGATACGCACATGCCACATCATCCGCATCCAATTTGTTCGTCAACTGAAAAATCTTTCGTCGATGTTTTTTATAATGATGTAAAGCTTTCACTGCTAAATTTTCAAAATGTCTTTATCATTGCAGAATTGAGTACTTAAAATGATTTGGTAGCAGATTAGAATCTGAAACTGACTTTGATTTTATTCAAATTATTGTCTTGTATATTGACAATGCATATTATTTTGATGCGAACATTGCAGATCCGTCACAATACGCACACCTGAATGCTTAAAGCCATTATTGCAGATTGTAAACTACAGTTTTTGACTATATTATTTCGCCACAGGGAGCCAGAACTACACGCTGCAGTCTCCTTGCCATGCGTGAACATTGGATGACAGCTCGAAACATTTTTCTTGTCTAATAAATTGAAAGCATCTTGTAATTTTGCAAGGATTTTTTTCTATTCAGAACATCTTCATATAAACGATTACATGTGCATCTTTTGAGATCTGCTCATCTGTAAAAGGCTTGACAAATACGCATTTTACTTCGTAGGTAATGAACTAAAGAGAATGTCTTTTAAACTTTTCACTGGTTAGATCAGATTTCTCCTCTCGAATTTCTTTCCTTGCATTGGATCAGGTTCCTGATTTACTTTAGCTGTGAACCTTAATTTCGATCAAAAGCAATAAAAATTGTAAGAACAAAAACGACATGACTCTCTTTTTTTATCTAGCAATATTTGCATTTATAAACGGACAAGATTTAACATCAAAATTTAATAAGCAAATTTTTATAAAAATGTAAAAGAAGAAAAGTTAGTTTTCAATTGGAATTATTAGTCAATTGTTTATCCTCTGGCATTACTATTACCTTCCAACGCGCGAAGAACATCCCATTACGCACCATTGCGTAAATTCTTTCCTTATGTAGCAACATGCATTATTCTGTTCAGAATAAAGTCAATTGAGTGAAATGTAAAGGAAAAGTTACATCCGACTGACGACGCTATCATTATGCTAGAAAAGCCAGAAGACTCCTGTGGTTTATCAATATCATTCACATGCCGATTTTTTAGGTAAAGCAGTACAACAAGGTTTTATTAGATTAGGCGTAAGTTGATCCCATCATTGCCGATTAATTAATGTAACCGGTTTTTCCTTTCTTAGTAATTATCATCTTTAAAGTGACACTATCCACCTCCCTCCCTCTTCACTTCCTTTTTCTTTCACTCGATCCACACAGTTTTAGCATAATTTTTTCTTAGAGATACTTAATTTACAATCACTCTCTCTCTTTACAATCTACTCTCCTACAATCACGTTTACGCCTTTTAGTTCAAATAATAAGAGAAAATAAATTTCAATTGAGGGTTACATCCTTCCCTATAAGTTTCTTATTACACTTCTTTCACACAGTTTGGTTATTTATTATGCAGCGTGTACTCAATTACATTGCAGGAAGAAAGCAAGTGGCTAAATGAAGTTATTATTTGATAGATGCGATATGGTGATACCAAAATAAAGTGGATATCGCCTTGTTTCAAGTCATTAAACGTTCCATGTTTGTCGATAAAGACATTTTAAGTTTCAATCTTTGTGGAACGGCAATATTTTATCCGGTTTTATTGCCACACCAGGAGAAAAAACGGATTTCCCTCATTTAAACACACGTATAGCCGCAATCAGTCGACAGTCGACAGTTTGGGCAAGACTGGAAAAAGAAATTATTCCGCTACTAAAATCATAAAATGAAGCAACGTCGAAAGATGTATTGCTGGCAACAAAGCTTCTGAAACGGATGCCAAAATATGTGTTTAAAACGACTTTTCATTTTGATGATGTAAACTAATAAGGCTATATAGGTACAGCATTCATATTATGCTAACATTTTGAAGTGCGTGCAATGCGATAAGTCACTCATTTGTTAGCACAACATGCAAAAGAGAAGTGGAATCAAACTTTTAAAAAATCAGTTGAAAGTAAGTAGCCAGCTCGTCAACGACAGTTTAATTTTCAAAACTTTATTTCCTTTTGAAATTCACTCTTTTGTGACAAATACAACTCTCAGATTACACAAAGAGGTATCTAAAATGGAGATAAAGGTATTTTTCTATCCTTGTTAATTGATTTTTTCATAATGTTTTCAACGGTGTAATGAGAGCTATTAGTCGGCAGTTCTGGATTTGTGCTTGGCTGCTTGGGGAGATGTAACAAAACCGCTTTGTAAGGGTCTATTTTGTATAACGTTGAAACGAAAGAATACCGACCAACACCTTTTTATATATTTTTTGTGATGCTTCCCTAGTGCATTATTGCTTGTAAACTTCATCCCTATGAGAAAAAGAAACAATTTATAGATATATATTTTACTCGATATAAATATCTTTTACTCATCTCCAACTACAGACAAAACCCGTCGGTTATTACTCATTGTGTTTAAACTTCGTTTATAAGCTGTTGACTACTTTTCTCTTTGTATCTCATTAAATATGTTCTTTGTTTGGATTCATTTACAGCATTTTATACACGAAAACATTCAGCAGAGAGCTCGGCTGAGGAAGTATTGCTGCTCTTGCACTATCAGCTACTCTGATTTTAATAAATTGGTATTTCTAACACATTCTAATGCTATATTGAATTTGAAAGGAGGAGGGCGGAGGTAAAAAAACTAGCATCCCTTTGAAAAATGATTCCCATTTCATTAATCTATGAGTAAGCACCCAAGTCGACGTGATCCTCACCTGAAAGATTGAAAAATTAGGGTAGAACGGAAAGAACCTGTAATTTGCTCTCTCACAGATTTTAAGAACCTTTTCTCATCATCTCGTATCAGTCCAATAATATGAGAAGCGGATAATAATTATACTGGGGATGTCGTAAAAGTATTTGCTGTAATCATAATCCATTTATGAGTTTAACAAGGGGGAAAAGGAAGAGAGATTAGAACAATATGAGAGAACAAAAGGGAACATTATGAGACCAGGGATTTATAAGCATACGTTGCATTTACAAAATCTTATTTTAAGCAGCAACAAAACGCTTACGTATTTCAAAAGGCTAATAATAAAAGTAAACTTTTACAGCTCATTACGGGTAGACAGTTTATTCAAGACTCCAAAGGAAAATATTAACTTATACGAACCAAATCTAGACAAATATTACAAAGGTGCGTATGTTATCTATCATTATGTACATTTGTTAAATTTTTGAATTTGTAAAATGACTAGCTGACAATGAGTGCTTGTTATTGTGTATTTGTTGAAATGTAATTTTTAGTCCCCATTTAACCAGATTTCAGTTACAAAGTATATTATGACGAAAAATAACCATTTAGCAGTGATACCTAACCACACATTACCTTTTACGTTTACTAATCAGGATTTTACAAATAACATGGTAAATATATACTTTCCTTACTTTTTACAATACGATGATAAGTAATCATATGTGTACAAAAAATATTATTAAAAGTTTACACGTAGGAAAAAGTAATGAGATTGTTAGTTTCTTTTACAAATGTAAACAATATTTTTTTACTTTAAAGTATTGTTGGTAGTCTACAGTCTACCAACCTGGGTAAAAGTGATAGGTATATACGTTTGGAATCCTTCTGATCTATTTTTGTAAAATAAAAGGTAACTTTTACATTTAATATTTTACCAGAGACGTAAGTCTAAGTTAATGTATTATGAGGATTGCACAATTCATTCGATTTACTGCAAGATTCCATATTAAGACATTTTATTCTAATCTCACCTTTTAGCTTAACATTTTACCACTTTATTAGACAGTGTGCGATAAGAAGCCGTGACTTCAAATTATACGGGAGTCTTCTAATATAATTTTACATTTTCTTTGCGATAATGAAAAAAACTTTATGACTTCGGCATGTTTATATCCAGAAAAAACTATTAAAAGTTTTAAGGCATAGGTTTAAAAATGAACGCGTGACAAGATTATTATTTGTGGTGCATTTTCCTATAATAACTATGACTGAATCTCAAAAGCGCAAAAAGTATAAGTTAATGCATAAAATTTTCTTCATTTAGTACTAACTGTTTATGTATTTTTGTGCTCAACTGCTCTGTATATAGCAGATCGAATTGATTTCAGTTGTGTTATGGACTTCAATGATGAACAATGTTTTATTACAATTTTTTCCTGGAACCTGTAGGGAAATTATGTTGGAAATATTAGTTCCGCTGCTTGGGATTTGTAATCTCAAACTAGTGTGGAGTCCTTCTGTGCCACCTCTCCCTTTTTCTTTTGTTCTGTCGATAAAAAGTTCCCTTAAAGAGAGTTTCTGATATTTCTGATATTCCAGAGTGATAAAGGTGCGTTGATGTTTTCGATGATGATAAAGCTGTTATTCGTGCTGGTCATTTTGTTTTATAGATTTCACAAGCCTTTTTACAGGTCTACACGAAAAAATTTGCTGGAGAGACGTACGCGTATATTTCGAAATGAATTATGACCCTGGTCGTTTGATTAGAAGGAATACCTTCGGTAATAGGAATATTTTTTTAGTTACGCATCAAAGTTTTATCACGCTTTGCCACAATGTCTAAATAAGTGAGTGAGAAGGAAAGCAGACAACCGTACAGACATAAAATACTCCTGGTTACTATTTTGCCATGACCATGGCTTTATTAGTCTGCTGTGCTGCTGCTAGGCTGATGCAATGGTCATAAAATGCAACATAAAACAAGTTAGAATTATAAATCTGATGGACTTGTCTATAAAAATTGTGCTTTCACACATTTTTTACTTAGACTAGGGATTCGAGAACCTCCTAAATTAAATGGTTCAGGGAGTACACAAAAATGGTAAGATCAAGTTATAAGAAATAGATACAAAACATTAACCCGAATTTCATGATTTTTGGCCCAGTTGACAAACCTAGTCAAATCTGGCAATTGTAAGAGATCTTTGAAGGTACACGAACAATGACCACTTAATATGAACTGCATTATTACAACAATATCAACTCTGATGACAAGAAACCAAACTCATGAATGTCATGACTCATGATTTGTGTATTCAACGATGAATTAATCCATTTAATATTGAGGAGAGTGTGGGAAGATGTAATTATTTTGTTTTTTAACACTAAAGATCCATTAGCCATAATAATAATAAAATTTCAATTCTGATGACATGCAAAAACATAATAATAACTTCCATGTAAGTAATGTTAACAGCTCACAAAGTGTAACAATTTAAAATGGCTTTATATAACTCTCACGTAGGTATAAAAATAATAATTAAATTATATATTTTTTGTTGCATTCATGAACTTTTCCTTTACATTATTAGCCACTTACCAACAACTTGGGGTTTAGCAAAAGTTTGGAAAAAAGTTTGTATGAGAACACTTTTGTGAACTCAAAATTCTTTTATGAAATGCACTTGTCTTGTACACAGTTGCTCACTTTCTTTTTTGTTTTCTTCTCATTTTACCTATTTCATTTTCACGATTAAGTCATTACTAACTTTTTTCCTTATCTACATGAACCAAGATATTCATTCGTGGTACAGTATGTGGCAATAAATCAAATTTTAATTGGTGTGTTTCCACGCGCGATCCGCCCTCTTATGTATTGGTAGAATCTGTTATCTCTTTTTCACGACTTTCAGTAAAAAAAGAGAGAAGGATTTGTGCGGGGGTGTGTTTTCTACGATATCTTTTGCATTTTCCATTCCTGCCTTTCTCTTTCCCTTCTTCACTTGGTTTTCTTACTTACAAAAAAGCGTAAGGGGAAGGGGATGGAAACTGAGTGAGATGTCTTTGTAAATAAAAATCATTCTTTGCGTGTTCACTCACACTTATTACATTATATTTTATACAAATCATTATTTTTTAGTATTTCTACGTTTAGAAATTTTTGTTTAACAACATTATTTCCCCGAACCAAGTTTGATATTCTCTATACGATGGTATATAAATGATTTTAACAAACTATATATAGTGAATATGATTATGATGAATATGATTATTATGTTTATCATGTTTTCGCATTGAAGAAAACAAGACATTGTTAAATTTTCCATTCCTGCCTTTCTCTTTCCCTTCTTCAGTTTTGGTTTTCTTACTAACAAAAAATCGTAAAGGGAAGGGGATGGAAACTGAGTGAGATGTCTTTGTAAATAAAAATCATTCTTTGCGTGTTCACTCACACTTTTTACATTATATTTTATACAAATCATTATTTTTTAGTATTTCTACGTTTAGAAATTTTTGTTTAACAACATTATTTCCTCGAACCAAGTTTGATATTCTCTATATACGATGGTGTATAAAAGATTTTAACAAACTATATATAGTGAATATGATTATGATGAATATGATTATTATGTTTATCATGTTTTCGCATTGAAGAAAACAAGACATTGTTAAAATTGTGGGTAGGAAACTTCAGGCATATTCGCTGGCCACAAGAGATTAGTACTTGATTTGCATCTTTCACGGTCTAACAGTCTCTATCTCCTTTCTCTCTTCTTCATCAGCCGCAAAAGTTACGGTCCTACATTCGTGAGATTTCTTTTCTAGATTAGACAAGAAAAAATATTTTGTATAGTGACTGCATGTCTGCTGGAGTCCTAAACAGCCTTTTGTTCTTATCTTTTAATTCGTCTTTTGAGAGATGTTAATAACAAGTTTCATCATATTATACTGACGTTATTATCAACCATTAGTATTATTTAATGACTGGCAAGAATCTAGCAATAATTCATTATATTCCCTTTCGTGGTGCAATTTATCTACAAAAGCATGCAGTTTTTAGACACAAACAACTCAATTGAAATGGAAACACACACTCGAGTGTGAATAATTTCAATTTTAGAACAAAAATGGAAATTTTTTATCTTAAGACAATTTTAATGAAATGCTTTAAAACAAAGGGAATAATTAAATACTTTTAATTAAAATAGTCATCCTAGTCACGTTCTTTATGAATTAAGAAAACGTGTAACCTTCACGGAATGCAATCAGTCTGAAGAAAAGATAATGGCGTCATTAACAAACCCAACTACTGCCACTCGAGCATTATATAATTTGAAAAGAAAAGCCAGTAAAGCTCATTCAACTAATATGCACTTTCATGTTAATATTGTTATTATCATAAAGATCGTCTTCCTCATTATTTTAATATTATTTCCAAGTGTTTCAAATTCCTCTCTGACATTTTTTTGCGATTCTATCTACAGCAATCTGCATTTGTACCATGATGACCTGTTTTCACCCGAGCCCCTAGCATCAACATCATTTCAAGCAGATGCCAGCAATAATGGAACAGTCGTCAGCTCACCGGGAGGGACTTTCGATGAATTGCCAAATTGCCAGGATTTGGACGGACTTACGGAAGCTCAAGTCAAGCTATGCCTCCTGTTTTTTGTAAGTCAGTATGCAAAAACAGACTTTTTAAATTTTATTCAAATTCCTGTTGAAAATATTACTGCCCGTTTAAAACTTTTGACGTCTTTATGTACTCGTTTGGAATTTTGATTAGTATTTATTACTCACTTTTACTTTCACAGGTAAATGTTTCTTCATATTACCTGAAGCTAGGCAGTCACCACCTTTTCATGATTTAAGGAACATTATATAATGTTACGCTAAAAACTTACTGTCCATTTCTCATTCAAGAATTATCATAAATTTCACGGGTTTTTGTTCTCTTCCTTTGCATTCTATACATAAAACACGAAGAAAAAGGTTATCTCGTGTGCCTAGTCTGAGCGTAAATAGTTAAGTTGTACTAGGCAGGAAAAAGCTTAAGCTGCCCCAACTAATGTCGCACCGAATTAGCCTTAATACTGAATAAAAGATGTCAATTGAAATAAAGGTACAAAAGAGC
>JAANSO010004198.1:0-10362 GCA_036507315.1 Lepidocyrtus fimetarius | reverse complement strand
AAACTAAAGCAAGGCAGATATTCCCAGTGGAATAAAAACAACACAATTTTAACGAATAAAACAACTTTTCCAAAACCGTTGTCCTTTCCCATTTTGTCGAAATAATTTATCAGCTGTAGTAAATCCACAAAATGCTTTCCCGTCAGAACCTAACTGATTTTTCCATGTCAAAGGAAAACAATGAAAATAGCCAACTTTCCCCAAAGTTTTTCTTGTAATGTATTAAAAAACGACCTTGTACTTGTTTTTTGTTTGACTTTGTACCTGTCGCGGAAATTTTACCCGTTTTTTTGTATGAAAGACAAGTCAATTATTCTGTATAGACCCAGACCCTTCCGAAGACTTCCATTTTCACGATACACTTGAAATAAGGAATAAAAACCATCCAGACACGCCAGATTTAAAACCCAATTTAATTAACCCTCTTAATTCATTTGAACTGCTTCTCGATTTTTTAATATTAATTTCTTAAAAGTATAATCAAATTAAGAAGCTTTGCTTTCTATTAAACTTTTAAAATATTCTATGTAGTTATAAAAATTCTTACTGGTTCGTTCTATTTTAATTTTCAATTGTTCAAAGTTTTGTGATAAATACCCACGTGCCGGGTAACAAAATTAAAGCTTTTACAATATCTATAAAGTTTACGAATAGTCGTGCTAAATATAAAGCACGGGTTTGCCCAGCCTCTTGGAAAAAAAGTAAGTCATGTTGAGGTAATCACTAATTACAGAAAATTGGAACGTCTTCTCGCCTCGAAGCACCACAACAAAAACCCGTTCCACACACTCTGGATACAATGGAGAAAGCACAGAAGGCATTTTAATACAAAATATGAGATATTTAATACGTGTGTGGAGCGGATGCAAAGATATCAAACCTTGAAAGCTAGTGCTAATCCATAGAAAATTCCTCACTAGCTTGCTTTTCCCCCAATTAATATTAGAAAGAACTGAATAGGTAGGGAGTGTTCTTTCCTCTCCTTTCCTATCAGACATTCTCCCCCATTTGTAATCTGATATTGGCCCAGATTTACGTCAGAATCCAAATAGCCGCCGGATGTTCCCATTCACCCATCAATAACAACAAAACAAAATATTTCCAGCTCTTTCAGAATAAAACAGAAAAATTGCAATGAAAGGTAACATCAGCTTTCACCGTTACTTTCCATTGCGCAAAAAGGTGCAATGTTTTCCCAGAGATCGATTATTTTTGCTAAATCTACACCACCTTAAACCTAAACCCAAGCGTAATCTTTTCTTTGTTTGAGATCTTTCAAACAGAAACACTGACCCGTTCAGAGTAAATTTTGGAAGTTGGCGAAAATCTCATAAAAACAAAACAAAACAAAATTTTAAGGGAAAGTAAATTGAAGCTATTGTCTGCTTAACAAATGGATCAGATGCCAATTCCGGATCAATTGTCGTTTATTTTTCGCCTTTAAAGACCAAAATAGAATAGAGGTCCATTAAGGCTTTTTGATTGTAATTGGCATTAAGGTTAATTAACCCTTTTTGCAAAGCTTGCAAAAATTAAGTCGTTTTCAATTTAGACACAATCATTAAAATAATTACCTACTAAAGATTAGCGACAGTTATCAACGTCATCCCATCTTCTCATCTTCCAATTAGTTTTGAATGAGTTTCACAAAGAAATTATTTGTTCTTTCTCTTCGAAAACCGATATTGATCCACGTCATAAAATTCTGCAAACATCCTTCGGATGTTTCCTTTCACCTTTCAAACGCGATAAAATATTTTCCTGACTCAAAAACCGTTTTTGCGCAACATAAACAATACCTCTTAAGGAAAATAAACGCGCCCAATGAACTGTACCGACACTGAATATCCGTTACATTTCTCCAAATGTTCAAATCCTTTGTTTTGTATTGAAAAATGACAAAATCAGTAAATAATTTGGATCTGAGCCAACCTAAAAGCAACACAAAGAACAAAACCGCCAAGAGCTGGCGAGCAAATGCTATGCAGAATAAAAGCGGTTTTTGTCAATAGAGGACAAGTTACCGAATGAGATTCACATTGAAAGGATTGCACAACAAAGCCAAAATCAAAGACATTCTTTAAAGCAAGAACAAAGAGACTGCGACAGTTGCCAATTTCGGTTCAATTCAGCTTTATTTACAAAGACGGGAACAAAAACCGGTTGTTAATTAACATTTTAATTCTAAACCGGTTAAATTGAGATTGACAATTGTTTTGAAACAATGAAATATTTGACGCAGTTATTTAAAGTATCACAACGGATAAGAAATAATGCCCGGTTTTGAACAAAAGATTTCCAGTCCCTCATCATCCTTTGGTGATAAAAAACAGGAACAAATTTAGTTTCAGTGAAAGTTCAATAAACTTGGTCAACAATACTTTGCCTAATGCTTTTTGCAATATTTTTAAAAATAAAATAAGATAAATGAAAGTAATAAAAATGACATTTTAGTTTTAATGGATCATGGATTTTCTACCCTAAACTTTTTTAACTTTTCTTTCATTTCACACGCCAAGAAGATTTCCAATCTTTTAAAGTGATTTCCATTTCAAAATCCTTTCATTTCCGCTCCCAAAAACTTACCCTTTCTCGATTGCTTGAAGCATAGCTTTGCGTAATATGGCATAATGCGAGTACTCTGTAAATTAGATTAATCTTGTCTAACACTTTTAATTTAATGTAATTTTGTTCTTGTATATACAGAAAGAAAAACGTCTCGCGGATACTTTTATCTAAAAATACTCTCTTACAAATCACAGAGAAAAGTGAAAGTTAAAAAGAAAAACAGTAAACATAAACATCAGAGCAGAGTCCAACTTGAAATGACTTTCTTTCTCTTTTCATAGATTCCAACATCAAATAAACCCAACTAATCGTAAGCTTTGAATATATTTTTTACTTGTCATTTCAGTCTGCCATCTTCTTTTTCAATAGATTTTAGTTTCAAATTGAAATCTTGTCAAATTCCATGTCACAAAATAAACAAACAACTCAATTTTATACGTAGTTCTGCCTAAAACTCAGACAATAACACGTGTCATGTCGTCGTTAACCCAGAATCGCACTTTTTTCCTAAAACGGAAGTACATAAACAACTGAAACTTTCTTGCGTAATAATGAACTTGTCATCATAATCATCAATATCCAAGAAAAACAAACATAAACGAGACAATGTCCTTGCCTAGGTCTGCTGGAGACGTGTAACCCTTCCGTTCTAAATTGATTTTTCTCTAGCAGAATACTTTTCCAGCCTTTCCGGTTTTTCTTGAGCGTCGTAGTGGTTTTTACGAGGTAATAACGTCACTAACACCAAAACTCACTGAATAAGTCTTCGTAAACAATGATTCCTCTTCATTTTTATCTCCTTTTTCATCTTTTTCCCATCCACCTTTTTATTTCATTAAGATTGACTACAACTCAATAGCTACTACGAAATAATACGAAGTAGTCTTTTGTTGCGTAGCAATAACGCTTGAAAAGAACAACAAGACAAACCTATTTCAAACAAGTCACAAAAGCCGGAAGTTTCATCAATGGTTACTTTCCCTAGAAAAACTAAAAAAAGTTGTTTTAGTGACACTTTCCTATCTTTTTTATCTTGCGTAATTCTTTGAATTGTCATTGTCTTGTTAGGAAAAAAGTTTCGTAAATAAGGAACACGTGTAGCAAAAGGGTGTAAATTGGTTGCGCAAGATACGATCAAAAACAATTTGTAAAGGCTTCTTCGAAAGGTAGGATTTTTGGTTTTCCAATATTGTAATATTGTAATTACGATATTTCTAACAAAGCAGACCAGCATTATCATTTTAAACATCACCTTTTACTTGAGAAATCCTCTTAACGAGATTGAAGAAAGTAGAGCAGAAAAGAACTCTTTCTTTACCTTTTAATTTGAATAGACTTCGTATGCACCTGCATGATTTAAGAAAATGATGAAGGAATTCGCTGCAATTTTGTTTTTGCGAAAGGAGCTGCGACATGAGGGTGGCCTTTTGTGATCCAAAGAGTTCAAATTTTCAACTTAAAATAAACTTTTCAATGCCAAACTTTTTTCATCTTTCGTGAAAGATAGGAAATTCTAGGAATTCTTGGAATTCTTGTCAAAAATAATTTATAATAGAATAGATTTTCAAATATGATTCCATCTGTACACACGTTTTGTCCCTTTTTTCTTTTTATAAAAGCATTCAATCCATTTCCATATTTTTCTTTTGTTCTGCCTTTTCTTTAAATTGGACAATTAAATTGGTCTCGCCTGGCAAGGCCTAGAAAAGGCTCTTCAAAAGAAAATGCTTTTATGTTTCTTACTGACGACAAAAGTGAAAGTCGAAGTCATCCATATTACATTGAACAAAAAATCCTTTGATCATCGTCAAAGTCACTCATCTAGTTTTCATTTTTTGCAAAGCTTTTTGGATTCATTACAATCCACTAGCCGGTTTTATTCCACAACTTTTATAAAGCATTTTTTGTTTAATTTTTGCAAAATGACAAACATTTACATGAAATGATAAAACTTAGAAAACAAAGAAGTTGTATAAACTGCAAAAGCTTTTTAAAATAAACAACTTACGTAAGGTACTAACTTTAGCAATTTAGGTAATTAAAATATTTTGTTTTCATTAATTAATTATTTTCTAAAATTTTATCCTGTCTAGACTCCAGACCAACGTCTGAGTTTTATTTTTTTATAAGGTTTCTCTTCGTCAAGGTAAATATTTACGTAAATAGTTTACGTTTAAACAGGAGGCGTCAGTACTTTTAGCGAAGCAAATGATGAAACGTTTTAATCAATTAAAACTTGCTCAATGACTTCCTTTTAAATTTTGTTGTTTCAAATGCCATTCCCCAATTTCCATTCACAGTTGAATGTTCGAGTATAAAAAGAGTCAGCTTTAATAAACTCAATCATACAAAAATATTTGAATCTCTTCATGTCACATGACACGGCAGTACTACTATTTCCCAATCATTCTAATGCTGCAGAGGTTCCCTTCGCCTTTCGAGTAACTTGATACAATCGAGCTTTAAATTACCAATTCATGCAAAGAAATAAATATTTAATTTCCATTGAACATTAACATCTCGATTTTTCCAATTTTCTAGAATTTCATCAAAGCTTTAGCATTTTCCTACGAGATAATCATATCTAACAAATTCTTGTTAATAATTGCCCTGCCCCAAGTAAACAAATAGTTACGCGCCCATGTTATTTTCAATGAAAAACTTATTATTTTTTATGTCTGGTATGATAATTTCTAGGAATTAATTAATCGGAAATAGACAGTGCGCATCATAAGTTCCAGACTGATTGTAGGATGATACAAAATAGGATTTTTGGATAATACAATTTCCCCGAAATGAGAAGATGTCAGACAAAAGGCCGCAAAAACCGCAACCAAGTTCGACAAAGTATGAAACAAAACATTTTATAATATTGATTGACATTTCCCTTCCAACTTTTCCCAACAATAAACAACTTCCACGAAAAATATTTTTGTTCTTAAGAACAATCCGAGAAAAAGGCAAAGTTTACAAATCATCATCTGACATTTACGAAACATGCAAAAATATCGTTTTTTATTCTATTTCATAGTAAAATCACGTTTGAATTAAGTGCAGACATAATATTATCTGACAACCCTTTTTACTTAGGTTTTTGCAACAAATCGCACGGGAAGAATGGTTTTCCCATTTCCCAAAGGCACTCTCTTTCCAAAGAAAGTGCTTTATCAAAACGTGATATGAAATGGGCAATATTGCAAGGGGAAAATATGTGACAAAAAACACAGCGAAATAACTTCCAGGGGAAAATACAATACAGCATGATCTATTTTATTTGCTCATTTACGAAACATCCAAACTTGAACGAGAGAGAAAGTAAGGAAGGAGAAAGCACGGATGTTGCTCTTGCCTCGGGAATAGATACAGAGCCCGTACAAGTCTATTTCTATGTTATCATCTTTTCCCAGAAAATGTATTTTTATGAGTGGCCCAAGAGAAGCCTTTCCAAGAACCTGCCCTTGGTGGCTATCAACTCCAAAGTATTTGAGCAGAAAAACCCCAAAACTTTAACAAGACTTGATTTTTGATGGGAAAAGAATCTGCTGCAAAGAAAAGTACCTCAAGCTATTTTAAGAAGATCCTTCTGGAAGACACTTTATATTCTAAATTGCGCAATATATTTTGTATCGATAAAAACAACTAAATCGCATGCAAAGAACGAAAACATGACCTGAGGTTCTACCTACATTTCCCCACTTTGAATTTCCCCACCCTTAGTTTCCCTACCTTAGTTTCCCCACTGCTCAGTTTCCCTACTAGTCATTTTCCCCACTAGTCAATTACCCCACTAGACAGTTTCCCCACTAATCAGTTGCCCTACTAATTAGTTTCCCTACTGCTCAGTTTCCCTATTTCTTCTTTCAATTGGAAATTTTCAAAAATTCAAATCAAAAAGTTATAGTTAGACTGGTTTCAAATTTTTAGACGGGTTCACCGTCCGTCAGGAGTCAAAATATTTTTGTTACAAAACCACACCTAAACTAACCTGGTCAAATACATGCAGAATTTTTTAAAGACAAATCACAAAATATGTATTCTAAGTCCCAGCCACAGAACTTTTACTAAAATTGTAGACTTATGGCATTGGACAACTCACAATTAAATAATCCGGAAACTAACTACTGGGGAAATTGACCAGTAGGGATTAGTGGGGAAACTGATTAGTGGGGAAACTAAAGTGGGGAAATCGATGGGATACCATGACCTGATTCACGCAGATTCTCCTCACGTCCTCACTATTTTGTAAAATCCTTGTCTCCAACAAATCTCTGTAAACTATCTGCATTCAAATGATGACAAAATTATCAAAATCCAAGTTTATTACAAATTTCTATTCAACATAGAATCTTATCGGAAAGTAAAAAGTTAATCCTGACCGTTTGGTCGTTCCTTAAGTGTTGCAAAGGTGGATAGTTTTTATTTCCCGCCAAATCTTTTTCAAAAAGCTCTTATCACCTGCTTATCTTTTAGCTCGTTGATCCCTTCTTATCCTTTTTCCATTCAAAATGACTGACAAGAAAAGAGATTGGGAAAGGATCTCAGAAACTGCTCAACCATGTCTCAGGTCCGGCAGGAATTGAAACGATAAGAAATTATTATGCAAGATGTGAAATAAAAATGTGCTGGACTTCTTATCCAGTAATCCTGTCACTTGCAGATGCTTTTGGAATGCTTTTTGGACAGAAAAATTCAAAGAATTATGTAAATTCTGATAAAACAGCCAAACCAAGCTGGTAGAATTGTTTATTAGGTCAATTATGCTGTAGGAGAGCCTATTTCTTTGAAATTGAAACCAGCTGGTCTACAGCTTCAAATATTAAATTTTCTCACGTCCTTCAATATCTTTCCACATGTTCCAATTAAAGAGCACTGCTTGAGCTAGTTCAATTATTTTTGTGTAAATATTTACCAACAGGAAGCCCGGAGGTGTTCCAACAAAGCAGCAATTTTGCTCTGCTCCATTCCATAAACCACAGAGCACAAGTTCTGAAAATTGCTTCACTCACATATGAATTTTGTAATAGCGAAAATTTCTAGGAAATAATGAAATGAACGTGTGGTTGCGGTGGTTTAAAAAACATTGCATAGTAATATTTCAAAAAGGACTGATAATATGCTTTGGTTTGTTTTGGAGAGATGGAGTGAAAGTGGAGAATGTAAATGTAACTAAAACGGAATTACAATTTTGGAAAGAGATTCCACACAAAGTGGTTTTGTTGTAAACGACAAGTGTTTGGCTGTTTATCTTTCTACATCAATATCCCCGCATAATTTTTGCATTTTATTACAATTTTTGTACATTTTATGTACTTTTGCTGAGGTTTTACTTTGTAAATTGCAAATTGTAAAAGGATAACAATGAATGGAGAAAACTATCAAATTTCCATTTTATTGCCTATTCCTTTCCCCAAACATGAATATTCTTTGAATCTTTGAATAAACAGATTTTATTGTTGTTGAAATGGAGAAGATTGCATAAATTATTCTCTGAGTAAACATGGGAGACATTGCACAAGTTTAGAACGGCTCCTTTGAGGGAGCAAAACAGGAAATGCAAACAAAAGATTTCTTTGCTTTTCCCCAGAAATGCCTTTAAATTTATTATCAGTCATAACGGTAAATTTTATCTTAAATGGCGGCAAAATTTGAAATAAACAAAACTGACTCAACCATGACTGTGCTAATTTTCGACAAATAAATACTGAAATGGGAGGAAATTAATGTCCCTGTCGATGATTTTCAGCTTTCATCCAAAAATGATAAATTTTATTCTCATAACTTATTCATTTCATTCTCTTCCCATCCTCAATCAATTTCACTGAGAAACCCCATCTAACTTATTCCTAAGCTAATTTATAATTCAGGAAGGAAATCATAAAATTTATGATCGTAGTAAAACACAAGCAATTACGCAGTTTAAGCTGCTTTTTTAGTAAATGCACGCTAATATAAAAATGCTCTTCTGGAATGAATTTAATTGATAGTTAAAATGCTTAATAATAGTTAAATACCAACTTAAAAGTTTGTTGCGTAGCGTTTAGGCAATTAAATTATTATTATTTTTATTTGGACGTTAAACTTGTAAAAAATTAACTTTGATCAAAACATTCTTTATTTTCTCATCTTTCCTCCTTCAAGAATAACTTTTTTTAATGCTTTTTATTTATTTTGAGGGCGTTGAACCCAAACACGAAGGAAAAATCATAAAAAGTTTAATTTTTGCGGAATGTTATGATGGACAAGTGCAGATCATTATCTCTCATCATAAGAAAGTCCTTAAATTCCTCGTCCATCATCAATCTGCCTTGAGACTACGTAAAAAATTACAGGGAAAGAAGAGATTTCCGAGAACTTTTATAATCTAATCCAGTGTCCAGAGACGATTCTCTTTCGGCTCGGGGCAGAATGTCATTAGTAAAAAATGGGAAGACAAGTGAATTTAAGTTGAATAATAAAACTTTTACAAGTCACGTGGGTCACGTTTCAACCGATCATAAAATTATTAGGAAGGCCAGAAGTCAAAACGGAATGACCTAACCACAGAAACCATCGACTGTGGTTCGGCAGTGCATATTTCATTGCGTACATCTTCCCAGTTCCCCTCTTCAAATAAAAACGATGTGGAACGGGAAGGTGAAAGGAAGATCAAAAGAAATATTTAAACTGCTTACAAATACTTTATTGCTGTTTCCCTCCCCTAAAATATTTGAATGTTTTTGAAGTGGTTTGTTTAGCGGCGAGAAAATGCAACAAAAAATATGAAAGGTAAAGTTTTTGAAGTGTTTCTTTAACCCTTTCCCAAACCTTTGCAAACTTTATTCTTGAGACTTTGTTTTCTTAGCTTTTAGTCTGAAAGACTTGCTACATGAAATTTCACCAAAGTTGGGAAAAACACGAGTTCTTCGAAGTGAAAAGTAACCAGTTATACAACTTTTAGGACAAAACAAGAGCTTCTACTTGTCTTTGTTGCAAAGAGAAATAATTTGTTATTGGCTTGCACTTCTCACATTACTCCTTCTCCATTGAAAATCGCTGAAGCTTTCAGAAGAACTGTTTTGTCATTTTTGTAACGTGCCAAATAAATCCTTTTCTTTCCTTCCCTTGTTTGGTGGAAGATTTTGCTATTGTCAATCCTTTCTCTTGTTTTAATCAAATTGGTAGTCAGCTTGTTACTTTGGCAGTATTTATCCAGTCTAATCACAAAAAATTGATTTTTAACCGTTCAAAAGTACTTTGTTGTGAGCTTATCACTTTAACTGAAAGATATCAATTTTCAACTTAAATTGAAATGACTGATAAGCACTGATGAACTCATTTTATTTATCTTATCAGTTTTATAGGGAATTTTGTTAAAACCGCTAATCTGTGCAGCAGTAGTGGCTAAGCAAGTATTTTGTACATATTCCTTTTATTCACAATCAAGTAAGGTAGACTCGTTGAAATTATTTTGCAATGGATGAAGCAGAGAACGAGTTAATTACCAAAAATTTAACAAAATTAATTGACCTTACCACAAAATGCGATCCTCTTTTGAATTATTTTAAAGAAAAGAACAAACTGACTGATGACGAGATTCAGGAAATTGTAAGTTATGAAATTAAAATTTCTGTGTTTTAAGTAAGTAAAAATTTATCTTTAACTTGGACAGGAATGCGAGAAAACGCCAAACAAGAGAACAACAGAATTTTACAGAACCATTCAAAAGAAAAGTGGAGCATTTCCCGTGCTCCTGAATGGACTTGGGGAAAGCAATAAAACCGGAGCTCTGAGTTTATTAGCGGGAAAACCTGGAAT
>JAANSO010004197.1:0-10363 GCA_036507315.1 Lepidocyrtus fimetarius | reverse complement strand
GAATGCTATCCAATTCCAAAACTGTGTCCTCATTATCTGATTCCGTCTCCATCCCATTGCTCCGTAAGGGGTTAAAGGCACCCTCACCACTTTCACGCACACAAAGATGGCAAAGGCTTCATGGAAATTGTATAAAGTCAAATCCAACACTCATGCCTTAACCATTCCAACATCTTTCTTGACTATCAAATTTTTACACCATTTTTAATTTTTTCATAGAACACTGTTAGCTAACATAGTTCCTAACATTGTACTTTTCTTTTACTAGCACTAGATTTTTGTATTTCTTTCTGATTAAACAAACACGAAATGGTTTACGGGTCACGAAAGAACATTCTTCCACCGTTTTCTCTACTCCTCCAAAAAACAATTGATTTACTTCGTCGCAGGCTTCAAGCCCAACCTTTTCTAATGATATGAGAAATCATTAACAGGATAAACAGTAATAACAATAACTCCTCTTTAAAAATCACACAAAATCAATTGACAACTATATCTAATGTGAAGATGATGTCGCATTAGTCAACTTCTTGCACACAAGACACAAATCACCCAATCAAATAAAAACAATCCGGTACATAGGAATACGGTTTGCCATGGCAGAACATTCCTCCCCTCAAACTAATCATCTTTAAAACCATTTTAGAATCGGAATTGCCTCTGCTCAATTTTTGTCATATCTGTACGAATTTAAATAAAATGCATTTTATAATGACGATGATCGGATGATGACTATGAAGATGGTAATGATGCTGATCAATTGCATTATGGTTAAGACGTTTTTTAATATGAGTTACTCACTGTATAGTAACCTTTTGCAGTCAGTGCTGTTTTAGAATATTGATAAAAATCCTTCCTTTGGCATTTTATCTACCTGTTCCTCAAGCAAAAGGTAAAAAATAAGCTAGTTATGCACGTCTCTGTTTAAAAACAACTGTTGCTTCAATCTTTTCTAACATGTGCCGTGAAAAGAAAAATGATGTTGACATGATGGGATTTCTGTTCCTGCAATATGATTGCAGGTAACACATGCATTAAGTATAAATGATGATGGAAATCCTCTTTGATAAAATACGCAACTCAACAATCGCAAAGAATAGTTGATTTTCACTGTTTGCTTACATGCTCATGCATAATATTCTCCTGTTTCTCTGCTCTAGAAGGCATCGACATGGTCACATAGTCAATCCCAATGGAGTCATCTTCATAAGCACCTTCACCATCCATCCATTCCTACTTTTACAGTCACCAGCCTGCACCAACCAGCACCGCAAAATCATGAGAGTAATGTTATGGGAGTACAGTAACCAGACAATATCATTCAACTTGTATTAACAACTAGTCAACTCATCTTTTTTCTAGTGTGGGTAACTTTTGCAATTAACAACGTCGTCCTCATACCTGTTCTGGTTGCTTTTTTATCATTGATTTTTGCTGTTCTTCTAAAGTGGACCTTTGCTTGCCACTAACTGCCAGGAGTAAAAAGCAGTAGTGAAAAGATTCATGCTTAATTGAATGAGGAAAAATTATTCGCCAAACAATGAGAATCATGCAATGAATTTCACAATGAAATGCAAGGGTTGAATCAAGAGAAAGCCAACCTCGATGGATGGAGCATACCTCTCCATCTAATTTCACTTACCAGTAGCAAATGGTTTCAACTTTTGTGGTCGGAGAACACTGAATGTGCAAACAACAAGATGGCATAACGAAAACTACTGAACTGTAACAATGAATTACATGATTTTCTGAGTTATTGAATACATTTAGCTTGTTTGAATAAAATATGCCAAAACAAATCTATTAAATATTAAAAGATTAAAAATCATTTATGATTCAAAAGTTAAAGTTTCGGTTTAGGAAAATCATTCAAAACAAAACCAGAGCAAATTCCTAATTTGCATCGACTATATCGATATGCACCCAACGAAAGGTTGGAGGAAGTTTCAGATTTTCATCTTCATCGTCGTCCTCCTCCCAGTCCTCATCATCAACAAATCCATTCTTTGCTTCATATTTGCAGTTCCCTTCGTCCTTTTTAAATTTCTTTTGGCGTTCTAAACTGGGATCAGTTGGATTCTCCATTCGAGTCAGCACATGTGAAGGCGTTTGATCATTTAATATAACATTAAGCCCTTGTTGGACCCCGCTAGAAATTCCTGCTAAACGTCGAATTCGCCATCGTGCAATTTGAGCCCTAATAATAATTTTTGTCAAGATTACAATATGTCGTGAAATTTAAGCACGGCTTAATTTAATTTAAATAAAAAATCATACAGTCGATTGCCATCTGCAGCTCGCTCTAAATCCGACAGTGAATATGGCGGAGGTGGAGGCAACTCAGCATTGGCGCTTAGAAACCTAGAGCGATATCTTGCAGCTCTCATAGAATTAAGATCATTAATGAATTCTCCTCTGAAATCGGATTCAACGTAGCAAAGTCATAAAACAGTAAATTCAGATTTAAAAGAAATTACTATTAAAATTAAAGATTGTCTTACCGATGGCGAAATGAAATAACTGAAGATCGTTCCCTGTAACTTTCAACCCTGACATTGTCTTCGCTTGAATAGCTGGAAGAAGCGTCAGATCCATTTCTATTTATGTACCTTTCCAAACCACTGTTTGCCGCGCTGGATTCTGATAACCCAGGCAGATGATACCTGTTAGTTTGGAATGTTCGCATTAGGAATTGTCTTCCCTACACTACAATTGCCAAGTACTAAATGGCTCAAATATACAGTAGTAGAGTGTATGTGTGATATGATATGAGTTATGATTATGATGACTCTAAATAATATGGAGCTTATTCTGACGAAATTATAACAATGGCTATTTTATTACAAAATTTTATGAAGGTGAGCAAAAAAAGTCATTACACAAAGTTCTAAGAATTTGAATGCTATATAAATCAGTCTGATAGATTAAGACACAATGTCTAATGGTACGTGTATGTAGGTATCAAAATGCCTAATTAAAATTATTGCTCATAATTGCCAAAAAACAATACTTCTAAAAGTTTATTGAGGTTAAATAATTGTTTATATAATTGATCATTTTGCTCTGAGGTCACGGAAATTGCTTAATATAAGAGGGACATATAAAATTCTTAATTTATTCGAATGCGACATATTATGCAAATGCAATATTTACAAATCCAGTGAGATTTAACTTTCTCACTGTCGGACAGACTTATATTTGATCGAAAATTAGTAGCATTTACGTCCAAGATTAATGTAACATTGAATGTTTAGAAATAAGTATGCTTCAGAACCTATATTTGACGTAAACTGCCTAGTTTTTTATGGAACAATGTTGTATAGGAAACATGCGAATAATGAATACTATATACAAATGAGCACAAAAGAGATAAAAAATAAAAACACACAAACGGAAAACTCCTGTCTTTGATGACAGTGGTGTAGAATAAAAGGTACTTTGCATTCGCTAAATCAGGAAACCTGGGAAATCAGAAAACGATATTTGACAAAACTGCGCAAATGCTCTTTTGTTTAAATTAAGACTTACGAAAAATAAACAGAGGCTAACCTTAAACGTCTGCCAATCAATCAATTCCTAAATTATAGAGATGTCATATAATTTGTATAATTAAATATTGACCGAGGTCCCTGAACTAAACAAACTGTCACAAATGTAAAGTTTTCATGAAATCTATAAATAGACTTGCAGCACTTGACATTATCCTTCATTTGGAAGATACTGTCTGTTGTGAAAGAATAACCTTTTAATCTGTTTAGATTTTGAAGAAAAGCGGAATTGAATCCACTAAAACAGTAAAGGAATGCGTAGACTTCGGATTGGAAAAATGAACATTCTGCTCAGTTGCTGCATAGTGTTTGGAAATCTTCTTTTGGTATGATTAAATTGTAGCATCACTTTCATAAGTTTTGTAATATATGATTTAGTGTTATAAAAACCAGGTATAAATAATGCATTTAAAATTAAGGGAATTTACGGGGATGACTTATCATTGGATTCCGATTTTGGCAATGGATTTCTGTTAAGAATGCGAAGACATGCGGTATGTCATACAGAAAGCAATAGTTGTAATTCATATAAATATTGTTATCATATAAATTTTAAATAGAAACCACCGTCCATCCCAACGGCTCCCTTAGATCCAAACGATAACATTCACCATACTTTGGACGAGGTAAGCTCAATATTGGGTACTCTAGGTGGGGCTGCGTCTGGTGCTGTTATGGGATTAACTGGGATTTCAATTTCGGACTGTGCTCTCCATATTAAAGTAAATTTTGAATTATTTAAATTCTACTGCTTATGCCAATGTTTATGTAACTAACTGTGTTTAAAAAATCATTGTCAGGAGGAAGATTTGTCAACAATTACGTGCGCTCAGTTTATTAATAAGCTATCTCAGTGTGATTCTCTACAACATCTTCAGCCTTTACTTCAAGAAGCTAGACGAAAGTATCGAAAAAATCCAAACTCCCGTGAACCTTGCTTTGAGTCGGGGAAAAGAAATGGGAAGAAAAGGAACGGTGCACATCATTGAAGATATCTTTGTATTTTTTAATAAAGCCTACAAAATGTTTTCGTGTTACCCTTGTCCTTGCCTTGTACTCTTTGACACCAATAATCTTAATTTCTAACATGCAAAATCAAATAAAGAATTTAAATGAATCGTTTGCCCTCTGTATTCCATATATCAAGAGCAATTAAACCAAAACAGTAATTAACTAATCAAGTATTTTTATTCTTGCAATATCAAATACATTATGCAGCACTTTGTGTCGAACCGTCCTTCCTTTTCTATTACGTTCATCTACATACACTTTATACACTTAATGCATGCCCCAATTTTTGCACATTTGATAAGGGCTATAAATTATATCGCCATTACTAAAGTTGTAGTATTTCCTTAGGGAAGGAGCAGCTACAACTGTGGATAACACTTTTGTTGTTGTCAATAGCTGGCTTCTTAATACATGTGTAGTAGGCACAGGAGAAGTAGCGTGATGCATCTTCATGAGCTATTTAGTTTGAAAAATATTTTTACATCTTGACAATTTGATGAATGACTTGGATGATGATGTAGGAGATGGCTATTGACTGTGAGTATTATGTGAAGTACAATTGATAAATAAAAATGCTCGTCTGTCATGTCACGAAAAAGAACCGGTTGACTTGAGAAGGAATGGATGTTAACTGTTTATATTAAAAAGTTCATTGGTCCGTGTAACAACTAATCAATGATTCTCTGGTCAAGAAATTTGATTTCGCAATATTGTTTATGATCAACTTTGGTTTAGTAAATTCTAAATATTTGACACCAATTCATTTCAGGGGATTCTGGAAAAGTGCTGAAAATGGTACATTTCAAGGAGTTGTTGGAGAAAAAACTGGTTCTCGCGTTACTTATTTATTGCAGCATCACATTTACTTTATTCATTGCTAATAACGGAGTTGATGCAAAAAGGGTGTGCGGACCAAATCAATTCCGGTGTCGAAATGGAAAAGGATGTGTTGCAGGTAAGAGAAAGTAAACGTAACAAGTTGTTCACTAGATTTGTGTGATTTATTGCAATTGCTCATTAATTTCATTTAGCTTTGGACGTGTGCGACTCTGAGAAACATTGCAGGGATGAGTCAGAAGAAAATGTACAATTTTGTGGAGGAAATTTTGGGAACTTAACCAAAAATTTGGAACAGGAATGTGCACCGGGCATGTACAGATGTCGATTTGGAGGTGATTGATATTTTAACTCAAGTAACATAAAATGGACCACAGAGTATTTCAAGTGATGTGTTATATTTATTTAGGATGTGTGACGCCTAAACATTTATGTGATGGTCGCATCGATTGTTATGATGGAAGTGATGAAACAAACGACATTTGTAGGAAAAATAGGTACAAAGTAATTTTATTATTGGCTAAATGTTACCGGTTTACATAGATTTGAATTGTTCATTACAGATGTCTCGGGAGAAAATTCCGGTGTGACTATGGAGGTTGTCGCGTTCAGCATTAGTGATAGTAGCAAAACAAGAGAAATGTTGTTCTACGTAAAATTGATGGAAATTTGAGTATTTTTTAATTTTCTAATAAAAGTATTAGATTGTAAATTGTGCGATTTCTTATTGTACCAACAAAAACTCTTAATCCTTCTCTTTTACGCAAGACAGCATTTCAGTGAAAACAAGATAATTACGCTACTATCACTAATTGTAAGTAATATCCTTTGCTTCAAGGTTGTATAAAAGCGATCCAGCAGTGTAACGGCAAAGTAAAGTTTAACTTAAGTTTTGTTTATTAATAAAATACAATCCTACAATATATTTCAATTGCTATGATAGGCGGACTGTCCTGATGGATCCGATGAAACTCGAGGATTATGCGAAGAGTACATTTGTGCGACTGGTTCTTTTAAATGTAGTTATGGCGGATGCGTTCCAGTTGAAAAGGTATTGCTTTTTTATTAGCTTCTATGCAATTAAATAAAAGAAAAATATATATATTGATTCTCATTTATTAGGTTTGCGATGGAAAGCCGGATTGTGTAGATAAGTCCGATGAGACAAAGACTGCTTGTGATGGAGATTATAATGTTACGGATTTTTCAACCGATTTTAAACTTCGACAAGTTCCACTTAACAATAAGAAGAATTAAAGTTGCGACTTTTGGCTACTGGTTTGATTCAAGCTACACTTCTTTCTGAATATAATTATAGAACTAGCAACAATAATTAAAGCAATATCAGTAAATATGAAGTTCCTCACTTTCAAATTTTGAAACACCAATTACTCTTGAAATAGTGTAATTTAGGAATGATTGTAACTGCTAAAATAAATAAGTGTTAGCTTCTCTACTTCACACTTTTTATATTATTGACTTGTAGTATGTGTTTGGCAAATCTTACAAGTGTGCATTTACTCTCCTTTGTTCATACACCTAATTTTCAGTTTGGCTCTACCAATTACACCTGCAGCTTCTATCAAATGAATGTAGATGGATCTGGATCTATCTAGCTATTTAGCAGGGTGAGCGAATTCATTCAAGTTTAAATCGTAAGATTATGCTATTTAGGTATGACAAAATCTTCTTGTCATTATTATCAGAAAATTCTGTTCGTCATCTACCAGTTTAAGTTACAACTTTATGTCGAACGTCTTTCTGCAAAGTTTAATATTGACATTTTCTTTCACATAATGGCATTGTGCATTTTTTATATTTACTAAAATGTATGTAACTTTTATTTAAATCATGTATTTCTAGTTTTACCCAAACTACGTCGTAACAAAAATTATCAAACTTCGTTACCTGTTACATGCACTGCCAGATTTTTGTTCTGAGCGTCACCCATAAACTTTTCTCCAAATATGGAAAAAATGGCAACTGCTTGAGGAGAAAGAATGTAAAGAAAGTATTGAATCGCACCATCACTCCTTTAAACCTTTTTTCGGAAATAAATTCCCGGAAATGCTCGGATATTAGGATTCGGTAAACCGGTTAGCTTCATTCCGAAACAATGACTTTTGCCGAAACGGAACATGCTTCACGTGCGCTATACCTATTAAATGTAATCTAGGTAGATATGAATCTTAAGGGTTGTACTAAACCGGGAATATTATAATAAATTAACATAGAACGCATATTTCAGAAACTCAAATGGAACTTGCATAATAAAATAAATTATTGTGCCAAATATCACTATATAATCCATTAACATCTTGCCCTTACCATGCTTACTTCAACGTTTTACCAACAATGGAAACATTTCTAGAACAAGTTTATTCAAATGATCATTTCTTTTTAAGTAAACATTTTTAGCTTTGTTAACGCACGCTTTAATCAGCCATCTAAATATTCATGAGTTTCCAAATATAAAATAGTACTATGACCTATAGATTTCTTAAATAAGTAACTTCGCCAGTCGCACATTGGGTTATAAACATTTTTAAAAGTCCAATCTCTATATTTTTAAAATGGAAACTTTATTGGTCCTCCTGGAAACGATATCAAGATAACAAAACAATTTATTACCCCGTTCCCACCACGATGTAAATACCCCTTCAATCCGTAAACCTCTTACTTTCTCACTGGAATTTGTAGTTAAGCTAAAATATAATGACAAAATCCTATCGCTTGGCTGTTATCTCAATACTTTAAAACAGAATTTTCTCTTGGGGTAGAAATCGTGAATGTTGTATAGACATGTATTCATTTTTATGGTTTACAAGTGTACAAAATCATAAAATACATTGTCTGGTGGAAGGATTTTTATTCTCATTTCGTATGCTCGTGTGAAGCTTTTCATATGCAATGGGCAATGATGTACAAACAGGCCATAGCCCCTTTTATATTAAGTTTTTTTTAATTTTTACAGTGATTTACTCTTTGCTTATCATCCCATTACATAACGTACAGCGCTCATAAAATCCTCAAAGAAATTCTTTGTTATTATTGAATCCTCTTGGGGGAAGTCAACAATGTAAGGCCATCAAAAATGGGAAGGAAATTCTATCCATACGAAGAAATTTACTTCGAAGGGTTCTTATTGTTGTCTGAATGGTTGAATATCCTAATGTGGTCCTTATCGTCTTTTTTAAAGATGGTATGCTCTTCTCCAAGGAAAGCGTCGGCAAAAAATATTCATCCAGGCCTTTTGTCTCTTATTCAAGGCGATGATGAAGGATGGCAGGTTGTTCAACAATGTTTTGCTACACCACAGAATAATAATGATGAACGTTTTCTTTCTTATGAAAGACATAACAGGTGGATATAATTTTAAAAGCAGAATCTTTCTTATAAACTTCCATATAGATTCAAATAAGGGTTCTACTTCGAAGGAAAAAAACGAAGGGTCTTTTGTAAAGGAAGCAGTTTTGTACTCTGAAAATGAAACATAATCTTACCGCAGCAATACAAAAGATACCTTCTAAAAAGATATTACTCAACATTACGCTTTGAAAGAAAAGTGTAGAGAAAAAATGACATTTTAGTTTAACTAAAACATACTTATACACGTTTAATTTTCTGGAGGCTGCAGCAAAGAGTTCACTTGGATACGTTAAAGAAAGAATAACAGAGTGAAAAAGAAAGACAATACAATGTAGGGGAGATTTCTCAATCGCTTACTACCTGTTACTGCTGTGCATTCAACCATGTCATTTATTCTTTCAACTTCAAATCCTCCAAGTCAGCATTTTTCTTGTCGTATTCAATCTTTTAAGGGTTTTCAGATAAATGACAAAGGGAAAGTACCTGTACCATGACTATTCACATCAGCTTTTTCAGCATTGTGTATCGCTACTGCAGAGTTCCAGAAAAGGGCGTTTTAAAATGAACATGCAATATCATCATTTCATCATATCCTTGCATAGCACGTAATTCCTGTCTTAGAAAATCTTTCTTTTTTTGTGAGTTTGCAAAGGACAACAAATGGACCTGGAGTGGTTAGTGAGCCCCATTCCCTTCCTGCGGAACACGTTTTCCTGTCTTTGTTTTCCTCAAGAAAGGTTTGTTTAGAAATGAAAATGAGACATGTTGCTGCTACTACTTTCGTGGATATTCCCTCATAAAAATGACTCATTTTATTTTCAGTCCTTTATAAATATGTAACTAAAAGAATAGCAAATGTAAGAGCCTTTTCAATTTGAATGAATTCAAAATGTTCATCTTTATTTATTATTTGTCTTGAGAAAATCAGCTAAACCCTAACTTTATCATGAAGAACTGTTGAAGGGAAAGAAAAGAGAATTTTGCAAGAAAATACACCAGTTTTGTACTAATTTCTGGACGATTAGATCCACTAAAATGAGTTAGTTATTTATTACCTACTTTGCTTAATTTCAGCAATTGCGTCCCTGATTTGCCTTTTTTGTATAAATACAAATATTTGATTAAAAACGTGACCGGACAGTCCGTTGTAAAGCTTTATCATTTTATAAGAACCCAGTCGTAAAGTTCGACGTATTTATCTTAAACAAAACAATGTCGCATATTTTTGTAAGCGGAGCAATTTCTAATTTATTTTTTCGGAGTCGTTTAGCAATCGTTTCAAAAATGGAAGTGAATGTTCTCTGTGATTCTCATTACTTACATTAGACGTCTGACCTGGTATTTTTGTATTCATTGAATGCTAGTTAGGTAAACGCTCTCTGACGATTTATTCCAGCATCAAAGAACTATGTGTAAATGCGGGTTTTGATGTTTTATGGAGGAATTTGTTTACATTCGTCGCCTATACCATAATAAAATAACCCCTTTATCCTGTATCCAATTCTTCTTTAACACTTGAAAGAATAATTTGTGGTTGTTAAATATTTTGGAAATTGGCTATTACGAAACTTCAATAATATTGCAATTAATAATTTTAT
>JAANSO010004196.1:0-10364 GCA_036507315.1 Lepidocyrtus fimetarius | reverse complement strand
AATGAAAATTTAATTCCTGTTTCGTCGAAAATTCTGAAGGGCACAATTTACAGAAAAATTGTTTTTCTTTGATGTGATATTTTAAATGAATTTCAAGATTTCCATGGGATGGAAACAACTTTTTGCAAAAAATGCACTCGAAACTAACTCGGGATCCAATTTGATGTGCACATTTCAAATGTATTTCTAAATTGGCTTTTTGTGTACATTCAAGCCCACAAACTTTACATTTAAACAGTTTTCTGTCTTTCTTCTCTTTGTGCGTTTCTAAATGATTCTTTAGTTGAGAACTGTACAAAAAGCTTTTGCTACACTTTTCGCATTTGTGAGCTTTCATTGTTTTTCTTTCGTTGTATGGTTTGTGGGTGGCAAATTTTTCACACACATTTAATTATGAACACCAAACAACAATTTCAAATACTTTTTGTATTTTTAACAGTAAAAAGTAAAAACTTTAGTTTAAATACGAATATTTATCAAGAGAATGTACTTTGCTCTGCATTTAATCCACAACTATGCAGTAGGAAATGAGAAAAATGCCAGATTACAACCCTTTTCAGGCATCCATCCTGTTTATGTTTAAACAATAGCGTCATTTTCTAAAAGTTTATATTTGCAGGTCTGAAAGAAAAAGCCTTTGAATTCCATAGCCTGTCTATGCATTACTGCAATGCCACTTCCCATAATATATTTAAGCAGTTACCGAAAGAGCACAGCAATACAAAAGAAGTTAACCCTTTTTAGGGGAAAGAATAGAAACGTTAAACATTAAAGCAATTACGGGATAAAGAGAAAGAGTCATAAGTTGCGTGTTCTCTCTCACATTAAACCACATTTTACATAGAAACGCAGGCACTTACATAAACACTGTCACTTATTCTCGGTACTTTTCTCATGTTTTCTTAAAGAAAGGATTAAATTATAAAATCAGATGGCTTTATGTACTCTAGAAAAAAGGATTGAAAAAAAATCATTTAAAATATTGTAGAAAAGTCAGAAAGTAATGGAAGCTGAGTTATTAAATTGCAGGAAAATGATAAATTTAAGTAAAAATAAAAATAGTTTGCTATTCCAACCAGCGTTGAAAAATACAGGCGGAAATGTGATGCAAAACTTAAGCTAAATTTGTTCAATTTGCGATTTAAATATTGAAGCTGGTAGTTTCTTTGAACATGTAAGTATCCATTTATTTTTTAATCGACTAGTTTAGTTTATTTAACTAGTAGCAAACTAAAAAGTCATATATTTTTTGCAATCATCACAGCTTGCAACTGCTCACAGTAATCCAACAAAGGAAAACCCATCCAAACAACACGAATTCAGTCAAAAGTCTGTATCAAATGAGGTTTCAGTTAAAATTACAAAATCAGCCCCGAGATCCAACTCCAAGAGACGAAAAAATTAAAGTCACCTTTAAACATTTCCGGACGTTCCACTGATGCAAATATTTTAACTTCGAATAAGGATAAATTACACCAGAAAAATGTCACATTGGAGAAAACAGTAAATATTTCTAGCTACCTGAGCTATGTTGCAAAAATTTACAATAATTTTGAAATTACTAATTAGCTTAATTTTTGCAGATTCCGTCATTGTGGATCAAAACTTTCGAAATAAGATTAAAAAGATGTGATGAAATTGTTGCTGATTTCAACCAAAAAGTGAAACCTGCTGAAGACAACGGTTTGAAACCAAAGAACCAAAGACAGCATCAAAGCGAATGCCACGATCAAAGATTAGAAAAGATCTTCATTTGTGCCCGTTTTCAGGATGTGGGAAGGGATTTTCTTTTAAACATCATATGAAAAGACATTATCGTGCTCATTCTGGAGAAAAACCGTACAAATGTGACGTTTGCAACAAACAGATTGCTGATTCTCTAAATTTAACTGTCCACACTAGGACTCATACAGGGGACAAACCGTTTGAATGCAAGGTCTGCTTTAAACGGTTTTCCATCTCTAGAAATTTAACTGATCACAAAAGAATTCACACTGGGGACATGCCTTTTAAATGTCCTTATTGCAGCAAACGCTGTCGAGTTTCTTCAAACTTAACCAAACATGTTAGCATTTGTTTTTAGTACTTTGATTACAAACGTTCGCATTTTAGAAAACATTTTTATTTATCTGTGTCTAGGTACGAAGAGTACACAAAAAAGTTTGGAACCTTTCTCTTGGAAAGAAGGAACATGGCCAAGACCTAAAGGTGAACGAAGCCAATTCCAAAAACTCCAGAGGAAATGAAAAGCAAACCGGAAGTCAAGGAAATGAGCTAGAGAAACCTTCTAAAGTAGAGTCTATCTCAGCTTCGAAAGCCAATTTAACTAAAAGAATACGTGGTCGACCTGGAAAAGTCAAATTAAATGACTTGTGTGAAAAAGAAAGCAAAACTTTCACTTCTACTTACAAACTGAAGAAGCACGTAATATGATTTCTCATTTGTCACAGCCTTTTAAGTATTTTTGTGAAATCGAAATAACTGGAAAATTATGATGGATAAGTTTTATTCTATTCAATTCCAACAGGTAAAAGCGGACCAAGATAATGCTGTTTACGCTTGCCTGCAATGTCCGAAAAAGGAGAAAACAACGAAAAGCTTAGAAATTCATGTAAGAATCTCCAAAAAAGCGTAATTCAATTAATGTAAAGCAGGTTTTTAATAATAATAAATGTTTTATTCAACAGATGAAAGAATCTCATGGGCTTGAACTTGCTCCTAATTTTAATAGAAACCTTTTGCTGTATAAACCGTTAAAATAACTTTTTCTTATGAAAATTTACTTTTATTCAAAATGCATAGTCGCGGCTTTGTTTACAATATGAAATGTTTTTTAATACAAATAAATATAATTTTAATTCCGTAATTATATTTTTCACACGCATTGAATAAGAATCAAAACAAATGAGAGGTTGTTTTGCAAATTATCTTAATTATTCGCAATATACACGCGATGAATTGCGAACTATCGGTTTCTCCCCTTCCTCCACTTAACAAAGTCCAGGTTGAAGGAAGTTCCAGTCAAGTTGTGTTCCAACGATTGGGACTTGGGCACTGCTATGATAAGCTCAGTTTATCAATTTAACCTCGCCACAAACCGATAAGATTCTAAAGCAAGGTGAATATTATAAATAATTTTTAAAAAGTAGTAGTTTTTAATGTTTTTATTTGAATATTAATCTTTATCTTCTTTAGCAGTTTGTGCGTTTCCACAAACCGTTCAACTTGCCCCTACCTTTCCTATGCAGAGACAGATTTATATTGACAGACGCTTCTCTTAAATCTACAAAATATTCATTGAACTAAAGTAATCGGCAAAAACCCACCAACAATTACAAAATACTATGTTTTTACATTATAAACCTGAATAAAAATTGAGATAAAAACAGTGATATTATTATTTGCTGCACCAATTAATTCTTAGAATCATATTATTATTTTCAACTTGTCCCTGCCCTACATATTATTCAAGTATATTTATTGAAAGACGCCTTAATTAAATCAATAAAATACCAATTGATTAAATCTAAGCGACAAAACTAAAAAATAAAATACACAACGCATTAATTACAATTACGTTACCACTTGAATTTAACTCTATAACCTTAATATCCCATATACTGTTTTTATGCAGTTTTCAATTTCTCTTTGCCGAAAATTCTTTCACTCAAACTTAAACACAACGGAAGAACTACGGCTATTCTCCAATCACAAATGCAAGCCCGGGTAAGCCAAACCAAATCATTAGCAAGAATTATCTTTGCTTCAAATGGACACAATTTTTCATATGGCTTGATAACCCTTTCCCCTGAGCAAATGTTTTGTTGCATTCCTTGCAAAGATAAGGTCTTTCTCTAGTGTGAGTACGTATATGAATATTAAGGGCGTGAGCGGTTTTAAACCCTTTTCTACAAATTTTGCAAGAATGGGGCTTTTCTTGAAGATGAGTCAATATATGGCTATTTAGAACTGATTTTGTACGAAATTTTTTTGAACAAATTTCACACAAGAAGTTTTTCTCTCCGGTGTGAGTCACCAAATGTCTTTTAAGATTTTGTGATTGATCAAAACCTTTTTTGCAAATTGTGCAAGGGTAAGGCTTTTCCCCAGTGTGAGTTCGCATATGACTCTGAAGCTGGCTTCCTTGTACAAACTTTTTATCACAGAGAGCACAAGAATAACGCTTGAGTCCTAAATGGGACTTTAAATGTGACTCGAGGGTTGACCTTGACCTGAAACACCTTTCGCATATTTTACAAGGGTAAGGCCTATCCCCTGTGTGAACGTTTTTATGAGTTTTCAATTGTGCCGTGGTTGCAAAACTTTTAGAGCAAACATCGCATTTGTGGCGTTTAATTTTGTTGTGAGTTTCAACGTGAACTTTGAAATTTTCCGGGCGTAGAAACTCTTTGGAACAAATACCGCACTTAAACTCTTTCTTGACCACAGTCACGTGCAATGATTTTAAATGGAAATCTAATTTCGGCTTCTCAGAAAATTCTGAAGGGCACAATTTACAGAAAAATTGTTTTTCTTTGATGTGATATTTTACATGAATGTCAAGTTGTCCAGGGGATCGCAACAACTTTTTGCAAAAAATGCACTCGTAACTAGCACTGGATCCAATTTGATGTACACATTTTAAATGACTTTGCAAATGGTCTTTTCGAACGCATTCAAACCCACAAACTTTACATTTAAATAGTTTTCTGCAATTTTTATTTTTATGCGTTTCTAAATGACGCTTTAGGTCCGAACGGCGGGCAAAGCTTTTGCTGCACAGTTCGCATTTGTGAGTTTTCATTGTTTTTTATTTGGAAAATAACAAACAATTCACTTTAATTTAATTGTCTCAATAAATTCAGTTGAATAGAATCAACTGCTTTCAATAACCAACAGCACAAAAATTCACGTTTGGAGTTTATATTTATAACCAATTCATTGTATTGTATTGTAATAAATTAAGAAAGCTCTAAAAAATACATGGTATTCTCTTAATGTATTCTGCTTCCACAACAAACTTTAACTGTGACAAACTTTTCAGATGTATATTCATATGTATTTAAAAGACCAAAGTAGCAATTTAAAATGGTTTTGTATTTTGACAAGTTTAATTGAATTAAAAACTTCAGTTTATACGAATATTTATCAAGAGAATGTACTTTGCTCTGCATTTAAGCCACACTATGCAATAGGAAATGAGAAAAATGCCAAAATAACAACCCTTTTCAGGTACGCATCCTGTTTATGTTTAAAGAATAGCGTTCTTTTTTAAAAGTTAATATTTGCAGGTCTGAAAGAAAAAGCCTTTGAATTCCATAGCCTGTCTGTACATTACTGCAATGCCACTTCACATAATAAATATTTAAGCACATTACCGAAAGAGCATACAAAAGATGCCAACCCTTTTTAGGGAAAGAATAGAAACATTAAACCAACTTAGGGGATAAAGAGAAACGGTCATAAGGTGTTCTCACAATAAACCACATTTTAAAAAGAAACGCAGAAACTTAAACAATGTAGCGTTTTCCTCTGCATCATCCTCATGTTTTCTCATTGAAGAAATGCCTAGTTACTAGGCATTTCTTCAATGATGTTTTCTTAACGAAAGGTTTAAATTCTAAAATCAGATGGTTTTATGTACTCTAGAAAACAGGATTGAAGAAAAATCATTTAAAATATTGTAGCAAATTCAGAAGGCAATAGAAGCAAAGTTATTAAAAGTGTAGCAAAATGGCAAATCCAAGTAAAATTGGAAATATTAATTTGCTATTCCAACCGGCGTTGGCAAATACAGGCGGAAATGTGATGCAAAAATTAAGCCAAATTTGTTCAATCTGCGAATTAAATATCGAAGCGGGTAGCTACTTTGAACATGTAAGTATCCATTTATTTTAATTGACTAACTTAGTTTACTTAACTAGTAGTAAAATAAAAAGATAATTATTTTTGCAATCATCACAGCTTGCAAATGCTCACAGTAATCCAACAAAGGAAAAACCATCCAAACAACAGGAATTCAGTCAAAAGCCTATTTCAAAAGATGTTTCAGTTAAAATTACAAAATCAGCCCCGAAACCCAAGTCCAAAAGACGAAAAAAATTAAAGCCATCCGTAAATATTTCCGGAAGTTCCACTGATGAAAATATTCTAATTCCTCATAAGGATAAATTACACCAGAAAAATGTCACATTGGAGGAAACAGTAATTTTTTCTAGCTACCCGAGCCATATTGCGAACATTTACAATAATTCTGAATTACTAACTAGCTTAATTATATTTTTGCAGATTCTGCGATTCAAAATAAAAACTTGCGAAATAAAGTTAAAAAGGTGCGATGAAATCGTTGCAAATTTTAACCAAAATTCAAAACCTGCTGGAAACAACAATTTGGAACCAAAGCCAGTTAAAGATAATGTATCCCGGCGAGGGCAAAAATCAAAGACAAGATCAACTGACCCAAACATTAGAAAAGAACTCTATTTATGCCCGTTTTCTGGATGTGGGAAGGAATTTTCTTTCAAGAATAATGCGAAAAGACATTATCGTGTTCATTCTGGAGAAAAACCGTACAAATGTGAAGTCTGCAACAAACGGTTTGCTTCCTCTTCGAATTTAACTGTGCACACCAGGACTCATACTGGGGACAAACCGTTTGAATGCAGCGTTTGCTCCAAACGATTTTCCCTCTTTAGAAATTTAACTGATCACAAGAGAATTCATACTGGGGAAATGCCTTTCAAATGTCCTTATTGCAGCAAACGCTGTCGAGTTTCTTCAAACTTAACCAGACATGTTAGCATTTATTTTTAGTACTTTAATTACAAACGTTCACATTTTAGTAAGAAATTTTATTTGTCTAGGTGAGAAAAGTACACAAAAAAGTTTGGAACCTTTCTCTTGGAAAGAAGGAACAGGGACAAAACCTTAAGGTCATCGAAGCTAGCCCCAAAAATGCAAATAAAAAGCAAACCGGAAGTCAAGGAAATGAGCTAGCGAAATCTTCTAAAGTAGCTCCCTCAGCTTCAAAAACCATTTTAATTAAAAGAAGACGGGATCGATCTAGAAAAAACAAAGGAAATGACTTGGGTGAAAAACAAAGCAAAACTTTCCCCTCTACTTGCAACCAGGAGGAAAGTGTAAGATTTCTCAGACTTTTAAGTCATTTTTGTGAAATAACTAGAAAATTTCATTTTATTCCAACAGGTGAAAGCTGACCAAGATGACGTTGTCTACGCTTGCCTGCAGTGTCCAAAAAAGGAGAAAACAACGAAAAGTTTAGAAATTCATGTAAGAAAGTTCAATAAAGCATAATTCAACTAATGCAAAGCAGGTTTTAATAATAATCAATGTTTTATTCAACAGATGAAGGAATCTCACAGACTTGAACTTGCTCCTAATTTTAATAGGAACCTGTTGCTGTATAAACCTTTAAAATAGTAGCATTTTTATGAAAATTTAATTTTATTGATAACGCATACTCAAAATATATTTAAATGTAGATTTGTATAGCCGTTATGAAATGTTCATGTTTTAACACGATCATTGTAATTTCTTTTGTAATTATGCTTCTTCGCATTGAATAAAAATCAAAAATTGGACGTTCAGTGGCGGCTGCAGGATTTTTGTCCGGGTATACCTTAATGTAGCATGATTTTAACTTTCTTAATTTTAAGTATCCATGACATAAAAGTAGAACATAAGAATCTGATTCCATGCCTTAAAATACCCCCAGACCCGTATTTTGTTCAGTGCAAAAGCAGAGGAAGTGAATCCCCCACGGCATCATTCGCTCTCAGATTTTGTACACAGAAGCAAAAAAGGATGTATCGTGCTTGTGCAGTGTATCTAATTATCCATAAAAGGATGTAAGATACTTTGTGTTTATTTTTTTGTGCTTCTCATTTTTGGACGGAGTTTTGAATGGGAAAATGAAAATTGAGAAGGGTCCCCTCTTCCCACTTTTGCGATTTTTTGGAGGAGAGAAAAAATCCAGGAAAAAATTCATCCGAGCGAGCAGCGAGACTCATCTCAGGAGCTGGAAAATGCCGGAGTTGGGTTAGGTTCAAGCTCATTAAATATGCAAAAGCTTGTCCGTCCGCTCTCTGTTTAATATGCAAATGAGCTTTGAGCATTGAAATTGCTTTGCTGTTCTCAGTGCACGCTGCATATCATTCACTTTTTCATTTGAAAAGAACCCTCCAGAATTCTATTGAACGTTCTAGACGCTTCCAAATCTTTCTCGAATATTCTAAACGTTCATAAAATACACAGAGTATGCAAATCTACTTTTCTGTCTGCTCTCTGTTTTGCATAATCTATCCATTCAATTGTCATCTTATTAAAATAGTCTTTTTTATCCAAAAGATATGCCCAGGCATAACTGGCATACCTCTGACCCCGCCCCTGGGGACGTTATTTGCTAACTATCTTAATTAATAACCGTTGTACTGAAATTTCCCCCTAATATCAGGGAAGCTTATTTACGGGTGTTGTAATAACTTAAATTACAAGAAAACAAAGCATACACATTTATTCTCATGGTACCCCGTACTTTGAAAGAAAAAGGCGGAAAAGACTATTTGATTTTTGAATTCACTTACTCCATTCATTTCATTCCCAGATGGGCACTATTGTTGGGCCTATTAAAGAATGGGATTAAGAAAGGATTTTTTTGTTTTTGTGAAAAGGATTAGTTAAAATTAGTTAAAATTAACACGAAAAAGGTCGCACGTACACCTTTTGTTCCCTTTCTTTAGCAAATAAACTTTCATTTAAGGTGACTTTGGGTACTTTGAAGAAAAGCAGGTACTTAATTTAGAAAAGGTTGAACTGTGACTGTTTCTGTTAATCTTTTTAGTTGAGTTTGAGAAGTGAAGTCATATGATTTGCCAGAAAATTACTCTAGCTCAACATTTTCTGATTTTTTAAAGTTTTGAGTTAAAATTAGGCAGGCGTTTAGAAAAAAATGAGTCTGTCTAAAATTGCAAGCGAAATGGACAAAGCTGGAATAGAAGAGGTTATTTCAGTGAAGACTGGAAGCCCTGCCAGTGAAGAGCAAATCGGTTTCGGGAAGGAATCCAACGGTAAACGAGTTCTTCAAATGTCATCAGAGCCTAATAAAATGGAACTTGAAGCAGGCCCAGAGGAAGCTGTTAAAACTGACAAGCAACCGTCGTCTCAACCACCACCGTTAGAAAGTGAAAATGGTTTTAAACTGGTTCGTCCTATCAATTAAATAAATTCAGTACAAAATTAGCATGTATTTGAATCATTTTATGATTTGGTTTACAGATGACGTTGGAAACTGGGGATCAGGTCTATCTCTGTTCATTCTGCCCTAATAAATACATAACAAAGGATTTTGCGGTAAAGCACGTAAGTTATTAAATTCCTTTAAAAATATCATTTTTTGCAAATAAACTAAAAATAGTTTTGGTTTTAGATGAAGAAAGCTCACGGTGAAAAGACTAAATCGAGTTCGTACAATACAAGATCTCAGAAGCGTTCGAACCTGGATGAGCAGGTAAGTATTTTTTATATTTTCCAAGAAAATTCAAAATGATTATAAATTTTGTTATTTCCACACAGCCTCAAAAAGTTGACACGAAAACTTGCGAAGTAAAATTGAAAAGATGTGATGAAAACAGTCAGGAGGAAACTACTCCAGCAGATGAAAACGAAAACGCAGGCGAGGAAAATGAAACGTCTCAGGAGAAGCCGAAGTTGGAGGGGACACGAAGGCAGAAGAACCGGAAGTTACATTTGTGTACCTTCCCCGGATGCGGAAAGCAGTTTCGTTCTGCAAGCAACTTGCGGAATCACACTCAGACTCACCCTGGAGAAAACCCGTTTGAGTGTAAAGTTTGCTTCAAACGGTGTACTCAAGCTGGTGCTCTCGTTTTACACATGAGAGTTCACTCTAAGGACAAAGCTAAGGTTAAATTGAGCTCCAAGGGCCGTAAAACGTCAACTTCTCCAACCAAATCCGACGAAGATAAAGTTTTTGAATGTGATGTTTGCTCGCAACGGTTTGGAAGTGCTAACATCTTAGCTAATCACGTGAGGATTCACACTGGGGAAAAACCTTATAAATGCAATGTGTGCTCCAAGCGGTTCACTCAAGTATCTGGGCTAATCGGCCATAAGAGAATTCACACTGGGGAACGTCCATTTAAATGTCCTTATTGTGACCAAAGTTGCAGGATTTCTTCGAATTTATATCTTCATGTAAGTTTTTAAACAATTTTTAAGCCCTTTAATAACCGAACATTGTAAATAGTGCTCATTTGTGTGCCTTTTTTGTCAAGATTCGAACCATTCATGGAAAGGAACAGGAAGAAGCTTACCGAAGAACTAGAAAG